>RXPK01003506.1:0-32703 GCA_004143645.1 Protaetia brevitarsis
GCTTGACTCGCAAGACTGATAATGATGCACCTTTCCTTCTCAGCCGTACTGTCGGCTAAAGTAATAATTACATCTATCATTAATGTAATTTATCACATAATCCACAATAATACCTGCAAAATTTGCTATAAAAACTTAATGTACATCATGTCTTATTACAGAAAGCCCGTTTCGACCCGTATCTCAAATATTTCCAGCCACCCTTTAACTAGAGGTACAAACGGATTAAGCTGGCCCCTTTTGACCCGACCTATCCCAAGAACGGACGCGGACTGGGTCAAAAAGGGCCAGCCTAACCCGTTTGCACCTCCACTTAGAGGGTTGCTGGACGAACATCTTCCAAACAGATGTATTAGTCGCGGTGACCCATCATTAAGGTTTGGGGTTTTATCAAAGAAGAAATATACCAATAATGTATTAATTTAATATATTAAATTTCTTGCAAGGAATGTAATGGTGTGTATGTGTGGCAGTCAAAAAGACACCCACTTAGTACAATTAAAAATCATAAATCATCCACTAATAAACTAAAAACAATGCAAGTAATCTGCACTATTTTAAACTTTCCATCCATTCCTTGTATTCCCGTTGTAAATATTTTCACATATCTGTTTAACATTTTTCAACAATGACTCGTATTGGTTTGGGTACCATCAATATAAAATTCTTAGTATTAGTTTATATTGTTCTGTAATTATCCAAATTAACATGATTTTTGCCATATATGACTATCTACTGCAGCTGTTGTACACAAAATTGCCCTATTAAGATTAAATGGACAAAAGTCAAACTAAATTAAGTTAAATGTGTGCTATTATTTAAACAATAATAAGCTATGAACAAATACCGCATTATTGCAATTATTGAGTCGTATATTCTGTGAAATAAACGCAGTTCCAATCCTTCTAAATATAGTTGCGTGCTGAAAAATGCATGCTTATTTCAAATATTTTAGAAAACAAAGAACACGGAATTCCTTTTAAGACACTACCTATTCCTATGTTCTTTTATTGTCCTCGTTTACTATAGGTAGCTCCACGATTCTATGTGTTATTCCCCGAAATTATTATTAAAGACTGCTAACTCGGTTTAGACATATTTAATCAGGTCACTATTAAACCGCAACCAGTAATTATTTACGTATTAGTCGAAAAGACATGTAACTAATAATTAAAAACAGTTTATCGCATTTTCAGTTCCTTGAACTCTTAACACGTCTAATTGGAAAGTTCATTAAAATTCTCGACATATTACTGCGCCGTGTGTCCTGTATGCGTATGGATTTTGGAACTCGATTCAAGCAGATTGCGAGAATATTCCTGGAAGCTGGACGGACGGGTACTCGGAACATATTTTAAAAGGAGCGGTTTGGCCGCGCTTGCACATCCTATATAATTATATATCATTATCGTTTTATCTTAATTCTGTGTCGTAGGTAGACTGTTTTAAGCGTTTATTTTAATTAAAACACATTTAACGTCAGAGATATAAGTTTAAATCGACGTATTTCATACTATTGTAAGTAGGCATTATGAAATTATCACAGTCCGATTGGTTCACATTTATCTCTCTTAATTACAACCATTTGACATTTCTGATGAGACTGTTTTTGTAGTATACAGCGCCAATATAATCATTCGTTATAATATTGAATAATAATCTCTTTCTAGCTGACTAATTATAATAAGAAAGTCATTAATTTTAAAATGCTTAACGAATTACATAGATTAAATGATGCTTGTAAGTTAAGATAAGATACTAACCAATTTACGGAGAAGACAAGAAAAACAAGAAAAAACGTAGCTATGAGAACTACATAAAATTGTCTGGAATATTGCTTAAAAGAAATAAAATAATTAACGACCGCTCCAAGAAGACAAACTATCTCTATTTAATCTATGGTATTCAATATAGAAAAGGCACAACTACTAGCTATTTCCTACAAATTATATCCTGTACTTTGTGGCTTAGGATAATTATGAAATTATTCCTTATGATAATTACGTTAGTTGCCTAGGTTTAATACAAACAAATTCATTTATGGATGTGAATTGCACATCGTTTTCTTAAATTAATTAACTTGCCATCTTTTCCTTTGTAAGGTAGCGATAGTATTCATTTGCCTAAATATCAGCACATTTTAATGCAATTTAAAAAATCATAATTCATATACCTATTCTTGTTACTTACATACCGCAGTTTCCATAAAGCCTCTACCTTCACCAAGCTAAAAATATTAACAATAGATCGACTGATTAAAAAAAACAGCATAATGATTGCCAATAGTGTTGAACAGTATCAATACTTTCTGATTTATTGTCCAATTGTAAATATTCTCTAAAGTAAAAGCAATAAATTCCAGATAATTGCTTTATTTGGCCCTTTTGTCTATTTTCGCATTTGCAAATTTTTTTTGGTTGCACTAACTACTACTAACGATAGTTGAAATAATAGTTTTTATTGAAGAAAACTATTATACTAGTTGAAACGTATAATTAATCCTTTGACACGTGGATTAATTGTTGTTCACTATTATAAATTACTTAAAGAATAAAGCCACAATATCCACAAAAACCGCATTTTCCGTACTAATGATAGTTATCGACAGTCGCTATCGAAGGTCTACAACAATCTTCTTGATTCCTGGCTATTCGTTTATTTGGAGTTAGATCGGTTTGTTTCGATGGATTGTGAAGCGTGGTATACATGAGTTAACTAGATCAATGAGTAGAGCCGAATAGATTCACTCAAAACGACTGATTCATTTTACCACTTACAGAGGCAAATGCAATGAGGTAGAAAATAGATTCCTAGTATTGTTTATTGTTTTTATTTGCGAAAATTCTGCTTTAAAGCTGATAGTGGTAGAAACGATAATCAATATCTAGGTGCTGACTGTTGACAAAGCAATGCACTTTCTAACACTAGAACTGTTGTTTTTTTTTTTTTGTAGGTGAAATCATTTATGGACATCTCCAGCTGAGATCGATCATTGAGCGATAGTGTGGGAGTCCCTGTCGGCGTGTGCAAGACTGGTATACCCACTAAAACCACCTCTACTCCCAGTGCAAAAAAATGGTATGCTCTGCCGTGTCCAACTTGCCACAATACATACACTCATCCGATGCGTCTTTCTCAAAGCGTTTAGCATAATGTCCGAACGTGCGATGGGCTGTTAAAATTTGCGTCAAATGGTAACCCCCTTTACGATGTTTGCACTTGGCCCAGGTCATCATCGGTGTTGGGTAAGATTCTACCGATGGAAGCCAGCCTCCCGTGCCATCTATAGTAAAACTCACGTGGTCTCTCTTCCCTCCTTCATTTATAAATATTACCTCAGCTTTTTTCTGGCGCCAGGGTAAGCTTGTGGTTCCTCATCCATTCACTAATTTGTTTCAGGCACGTATTGTCATTGTCCATCAGCAAAATCTCACCATTGGTAACTACGATTAATGCCAGATCACCCGCAAAAGCTATCGTAGTGGCATCCACAACAAGCTCCTGCCCCAAAACCTTATCGTAAAGTATATTCCACAGTGTTGGTCCCCTTAGGGGATCAACTACGGCTCCGCCCTACGGAACACCAGACGCATTGCTTAGGATCACCCCCGGTCAACCATAATTCTCCTGTTTCGCAGATAGCTCGATATGATATTAAGCAGATATTGAGATATTTGCCTCGTGCGAATTCATTAGTAATTAGAATATAGCAGGCTGAGTTAAACGCGTTCCTCGCGTCAATGGTCACAAGAGCAACCCATCATCTTTATTATTTTTATACCATATTTGTGATGTTGAAAGTTACCTTTTTTGGAGATTGATATATTTGCTAGATGTACCATATATTAATTAGATTGATTGTAATTAATTTTATGCACTCAATTTATACCTGTATGTACCAGGGTTGCTGCAATTTTCAATTTGAAAACAATTTCATTTCCTGCTTTAATACATTTTTAACACTTCAAATGATTGTGTATTTTTTGACTTCATTGATGTAGATGCTTTTGCCTGCATGCAAACTTAAACATTGTCTCTGTCGAAGCGAGAGCAATTTTGAAAGCACTTAAGTACGTTAAATACGTAGAAAATACCAATAAAAAGTTGCTATAATGTCTGATCCATTAGGTGTCTTACGAGCTATTGGAGATAAGAAATGGTTTGCAAAAATATACTCACTGGTGTTGGATATTCGAACAAATTATGCGAAGCTGGAAACACAGCAGAGAGATATTTTAACTGTTTTGGATAAAGGACCATGTGAACTTTTTTTTCCCAATGAGAGGATCTTAGTAAAAGACATGGTAGTTGTCAAGGGTTTAATATATAGCAGTTTTCCAGGTGAAGTAAGTGTTAAAATAGAAACCCACCTTCCACGAGACAATTGGGCATTAAGGTGGCGAGAGATAATGTTACTCAGTATCCTAAGATTTATCCTTGTGTTAGTCATCCCCAATGGTGCAACGGTATTATGATTCAACGTCTTTTTTACACCACAATCTCTAGCAGCCGTCTAGTATTTGAGTATTCGAATTATGAATTACAGCGACGCAGATTATTTAAAGGTTTGATAAATTTAAAGGCATTACTGCCTAGAGCGATCATATCTATGTTGAAGCATGACAATATCAAATACCGTATAATTTGAAAATTTAATAGGGAATGCAACGTTTGTAGGATCAAAAATGACAGTAACGTGGCTGACAGAGTAAGATCCGTTCAATGCAAAAAAAATACATTTTTGAATGATCTGATATATAGAATACTTTATGATGTCCTCGTTCTCGCTATAATTTTATTTATAAGATGTAGTCGATAATTATGTAACTTATGGTTACCTATTCCTTAGTTTTTCAAAATTGGTTTTGTGACATCTAAGTTTTCAAACTCGGTCTTTAATTTCTTTTTCAATATTAATTTTCTGATACGAGGGATAAACTGGCTGGAAAATTGGAAAATCGAAATCTGATTTAAGCTTACTGACTTTACAGGCATAGCTATTCATCAATATTGGCAAGAAACACATCTAAAAATATCCAGATCTAAATAATCTAAAATTTCCAAGCTAAAATTTTGTTTTGCATAAAATGTATTAAAGTTTTAAGCAATGTGCCAACATATTGTTGTTGTGTAACTATATTTAAATTCTCTTTTTGGACATTTTTTCTTTTGTCTAGATAGTTTTGTAACCGTTCTATTTCTTACTTATAGCTTTATTTACAATTAAGTTTATCAAATACTCAGAACAAGAACATAATCAATCTTGGAAATGCATTTAAGGTTGAGCTATTGAATTATGAATGAAAAACAGACGTCGCTTTTCCCTAATTTACTACATGCACCATAAGACATTCACTTTGCCATGTAATTAACTTCAAAGTAATTTGTTCTTCTTGTGAGGTAAGTCGTCACGTGTCGACTTACGAAAGCGATCTAAGGAAATACGAGCGATATAAAAAGCTAGATCTGCCTATAAGAAGACTATACAAATGTCTTATACTTTAGACAGTGTGTCGCATGACAGTTGCATACTTGCAAATACGTTAGCACCATTACGTAAAAAAATTACTTTAATCGGCTTTATTACTTGAACCTCTCAGTGAATTACGAATTCTTTCTAAAGTAGACTTCATAGATATTTCATTTATGTTTTCATTTTGGCTAGAAGAAAGATTACACGATAAGTATTCTTTTAAATATTTTACATATTATAGGAAGATGATATACTCTCTCCATACAAAAAAAAAGCCCAATAGGCTTGCAGTCTCAACATACCTTTGCCACCTGTCAAAATGGTTTCGTATTGTGTATTTTTTTATAACGACATTATGAAATACAACTTTTTTGATACACGGAAAAGTCTATGATTAATATATGGAGATTTGATTTTGAAAGAATGACAGTTATAACGTACAAATATGCTATAATATGCAAATGTTCCAAACCATGAAACAGTTTTTTCTTGCCCACGAACTGGGCAAAAATGTAAACAGTAAACTTGAGAAAATACCCGTTTCTCAAAACAGTAATTTCGACACAGTCCCTTTGGTTTGGTTTAAACAACAATGAACCAACACTATCTCCATTAACGGTTTAATTCTGCAGGCTAAAGCGAATCAATCAACTTCTTTTAAAACACAGATGGTTACAAATATTTGGTCTAAGGCATTGCTTCCACCAACGTTCCTAATACATATATCTATAGAGTTACATACACAGTGTTGCTTACATTGTTATGTAAATATATGAATCGCAGAATACGAGTGAATGGTCTATCTTAGAGACTAAATTTAAATCTTTATAGCGAACTGTTCAGCTATAAGAGATATATTAGTTGTGTTGAACACTGTTACCATGTAATTACTAAGTATCGTGAAGGCCCTTTAACTTGGTTATAACGATCTACGCTTTATATGAATCAATGGTAAAAAGTTAAAGAATAAATGTTAGCGTTTCCTTTGTACTTCTACAAGAAAATATGCTGAAGCCGGTGTATGATAATAGCAATCATAATAATAAGCTTCCCTTATGACGCAGGCATACACAACATTACAATATTGACATAACAAAAAAATATGTAAGTGTAGCAATATAACAACCTTTGTGAAATAATTGAAGCACGTATGTACAATACAGCACAGTTTGCACAATGCAATTGGAGTAAGTTGTCTCGAACTTTTAGTCTAGAAGTACCACCTGTTTGTTTAAAGATTATCAGCAATGGAGATAACCATTTTCCAGAATTTTTCGATATAGCAGGCAATTTGCTTGTAACGATGAGTGGTGGTTGATACAGAATACACAGTACACGCAATAGCTTCATCTCCTATGCTGTTTTATATCAAAATGCAATTTAAAGTTAAATCTACCTATGCCTGCCATAAGGCAGTCTTACATACAAATGCGCTTAACTCGAAAAATATCACATATAAGCATGTAATAAAAAAAATAGACCTGAAACCCATCCCTAGGGCACACCACACGACATTAGTCACAGTGACTGATAACTAAGTTGTAGTGGAATACCCAGATCGTAATACTCACCAATTCACGAATTTGCCATTTTGACCCGTTCCAAAATCGCAAACATAACGAGCTGTTTGCCAATGGGTCTTATGAAAATGCATTTCTTGCAATCAGGAAGAGTATCCTCTGCTATGCATATACACTGCGACAATAAACTAGAGGAACACTAAAGGCAATAATTGTAACATGTACAGTTTTATGAAGCCAACGAAATTTGCTAAAATAACGATGCTAAATAAGTTCAATTTGAACATTTCAATATTAATCTGATCGTCCTAAAATAAGAGATCATGCATGTGATACAGTCAGAAAAAAAAGCATCTTATTCAATGAATAACTGCAAATTCACAATAAAATTTAGTGTGAATCTGTAATTCATTTGTCATTTGTCTTCGTTAGATTCGAAGAAGGTATCATGATGCACCTAAAAGAATTTGAATTTTTAAGAATCGTAACATTAGGCGAAGATGGATACAGTTTGCGCTATGTTGCAAGACAATTTGATGTAAGCCCATTTGTCATTTGCAGAGTGGATACTTAGAGATGGAAAGACATATTATAAGAGCTGCTCAGGGTCGTCAACGTGTGACAACCACTGAGCAAGACAGATACTTGCGCAACGGCCCATATCTACTTGTCCTTATTCGGTATATAGGAAATATTTGTCAACATAGGGACGAAGATGTTAGAGTACAAAGGCGTACGTTAAAGGCCAGTGCGGCTTGATGCCGAGATGGAAGTACCCTCATATCCCCCTCAAACCGTTGGCAATTCATCATAATACGAGAAAATAAGCTAGCCAGAAAAAAAATAAACACGGTATTGTGGAGATCAAGAAATCTGAAGGAAGGAAAAATGTAAGACGGCAAAAAAATCGCGATTTTATACAAAATAAATAAACGATAAAGATTTGCGAAATGACCATAGAAGAGCAAGGGAATTCCACTTTTTTTCCACTAATTTTAGATCGAGGAGACCAGTACTAAATCCAGCCAGTACGGTTGAGTTCGATTCACCAAAGCAACACAAGATGTTGTTGCTCAACAACATGTGAATTGGGAAATGAAGCAGCGATAGGTCAGTATTTCGGTGATGGACATCTTTGAATTTGAACGAATACAGGTGAACACTATGGTGAAGGAATGATTCAGGAACTGGACAGGTTTGGAAGAGCATCTAACATTGTGTAAACAGGAATTTCATTTCATACTCGTACAGACCTTATTCCAATCATGTGCTACCTGCTAGAGTTCTTACAGACCGCAGATTGCTGTTCCAGCACGATAACGCAAGACTACATGTAGCAGATGAGACGAGGCAATTCCTGGAAGAAATACAATCTAAATCCAATCGAGCATTTGGGGGATCATTTAAATCGGGAGATCGGAAATCGACATGTAGCTCCAGAAACTCTTCAATATCTTGTGGTGATACCTCACGAAAAATGGGTTATTATATCCCAAGAGAATATACAGAGGTTCACTGAAAGTATGCCACGAAGATCAATTCAGCGGCCTTTAAAGTTTAATTTTCTCTTTTGTCCGTCCATTGATTTTTTTAGTTTATTTTATTGTTTGGCAGTGCTTGACGGTTTTTGTTTTGTTGGACGTGTTCAAGTTGAACCCATTTTATTATGAATAAATGACCAGCTTACAAGATTTCGCAGCTTTCATAAAACCTATATAACATATTACAACCACTACTCTCAGTGTTCTTCTAATTTTTTGGTGCATTCTATTTATAATATGTGTGATAAAGGTATAATCGAAGGAGAGCACATGCAAATCATCCAAATATATACTGAGAGAAATTAGGTAAATTTACACGGTTATTATCTTAGTAGTACAACTATACTATACGTGTAGACCGTAATTTACAGCTGAGGATAGACATAATGAGAAAGGCGACCAACTTACACGCTTTCGCAGGTGTAATAGGCATGGAGAGGATTTATTTACGATTTGAATTTTCTTAATTCAATTTGATCTTTTTTTATTATTATTATTGTATTTTAATTTGCATACAATTAATATTATTATCGTTCTTATGTATTGTGTATACCTTTATTGTTAATATTATCCTATAACTGGGCGTTGCCTGTTGGATGACAAAATTATTATTATATGTTAGTATGACAACTTTTCAATGCAAAATGTAATTTCTAACTTTTAGTAATTTACAGTATATATCTAGGCAGTAGTTTTAACTGACATTATAAAATAACATTCTTTGTAAAACTAGCTAATGAGAAATCATGTAATTTTGAGTAATTAGCAATTGGGCATTGTATACATTGGAAACTCGTTTTACTAATGTTAAATTAAAATGAATACCACTTATACGTTCGTTTTCTTAAAGAATATTTTTATTGTATTTTTTAACTTTTTTTTAAATGTGCTGTACTAGCTTTAGCGATGATATGATTCATATGACCCTGATTTGTCCATCAGGCTCATTGTATGTATTTACGTATGCTCGAGTTGATGAATGAAAAAAAACTAGGTATTTCAAAGCTGCGTATGAATTTATTTGAACATATGTATTTCTTCGGTGGTAACGTTTGTGCTGACATTCATTGCCAATTATTGTTGTTTAATGGAAGCACCAGCATGCAATACCGTAAAAGGTATGTAAGTACGTTTGTAGTTTTGAACTATTTATTAGTAATGTTTACATGTAATATTTGCCACAACCTATTACTATATAGAAGTCTAGAAGAAAAAAAATTGTTGTATATGTTATTGCCAAAGGTTTATTATTGAATTGCAATTGCTCGAAGATACAGATAATGGTTCGAGTCATTCCTGTTAATTATGAGGATATGTGGTGAGACTAATTTTTGTTCTTAAAATTAGTACTATAACTACCTATTCTTTTAAATCAACATTACTCCAGAATATTTGAAATATATGTCGTCAGTAACCTACAATTGATTTTTATCTGTTTTACTTAAAATGTAAAATAACTGTATACGTTATATGTGGAGTTACCTATTTTTATTTTAAGTTTTAAAATTAGCTCATAGCAATAGTATTCATTGCTAATACAATAGAATGTAAAATTACAATAAGTATAGCAAGAGAAAAAAGTTTCCGCGTAGTTTGGTAGTAAAGAAAATATGACGTGAACACAATTTTTACGGGATATATTGTAAATATCGGACTTCATTGAATAAAATAAATGAAAAGAATTTAGATATATTTTTTCGGCTGGCGGCAATAGATACCGTTGGATGTTAGTTCTTTACTACCAAGCTGCGCGGAAATTGTTTCTCTTGCTGTACGTATTGCACAAAATGGACTATACATTATATTTCATTGAATATATTAGCCATAGACTGCAAGTTTTTTTTTCAAATTTATTTTAGATTATGTATGAGTAAGAGACAGGTAATGGTGTACACTGTCTTCTCTCACTCAAATTGGATGTGTAGTTTTTTTTCTATAGGTGTACTAGATGTAAAACAAGTTACACGTGATACTTAATATTATAATTTAAATTTACGTATGATCGAGAGCATTCCATAGTCAATGTAATTTTCAGATGTTAATTTTTATAGTATATGTAATTTTACTATTTGTAAGTAAATTGTTATACATCTTATGTGCAAATTTACATCTGAAGTTTACACTTTACTGTAAACTCTACACATTTATTTGGCATTATTCAGTTACAAATGTGATAATGCATTCACACTGTAAAGAGAATTACATACTATATGCCATATTCCATTACGAAAAAAAAGTACTAAATAATCACGCTATTAGTAATGGCCACAAATAACCAACGTGCGTCAGTGCAATTTTACAGAAATGTAAGTATTTGTATTTGTTCATTTTGCTTTTCGTAATTTATTATTATGTGCCTCACAAAATTAAACCCCATATGGCGCATACATTGGCTTTCACTTAAAAATATGTCCGATCCTTGCCTTCGTATTGTTGAGAAATAATGGCGGTGCTGATGTAGTATAAATAGAATGTGAAGTTACTCGTAAAACATGTTATGTTACGTGTTACATAATTTACTATTCCCTCGTTATAGTACAGCCAACATCCATACGAGCATTTACAGCACATGCATTGATTCTGGAAGTATAATTAATTTCGACGAATCGTTATCTTATAAATGTGTGATATAATTAACGTCCAGTGATATACATTTTATTGTAGTTATTTATACATCATCGCGAAATTCTCTGACTTGTCCGACTGTGTCCACCTTTCCTGGCAGGTATCAGACGAAATCGTTTTATCTTCGCATTTATCGAAGGCAGTAAAATACGTAAATGTAAAACCCGTACAGACTTACACACATAAAGCGATAACCTCCATATGGTTATTAACAGACCGTGGTTTATCAACGTGTAGGATTTTATTACTACGTCTCTCCGGTTATCCGAAATAAAGGGGACTATTATTAAAAATATCTCGACGATGGCACCAAGGTCACTTGCCTCATATATTACATTAAGAGGCCGGGCACACTTTTAAGTCTCTAATTCAGATTCCAGCTCTACAACTCCAACCGTTTTCCCTTCTCGGTTCCTTACAAGTTCTCTTTCACTCTCTCTCCAACGTATCTTAGCCGGTTACAGGTGTTCGGCAGTGATGCAATCCTTCCTTACAGAGGATAGCAAGAAAAATTTATAGAATTACCCGTACCATTGACGTAATTACTAGAAAAAATTCTGTGTAATATTTTGTGGTATTAGCCTAAACTGTTATTGTGCGTGACAAGTTAAGAACTTTGAAGTGCTTGAGAAGAGAAGTATGTACTTTTAGATCATTAATGAGAATTGTTGGTACTATGATTTAAGCTTTCTTTTGCAGTTATTCCATAGCATTTATTATCAACTTTTTAGAGGTAATTGATGAATTTAAAGTTTATTTACTTTTATTTTGAGCTTTAAAATATCTAATGTGGAATAATAACTGTGAAGTACCTAATGAAAACTTAAATAATAAATAAAACATTAATTTTACTCCTTTGAAAAGCTGTTCTAGTATAAATTCTTGATGAGGCTATTTTTTCATGACGTGAAAATCCATCTTGACGATGGATTACTAGAATATGAGTAAGCCCTCTACAAACACAAAACCAAATTCACTAACAATCACATGCGTTTGAGATTGCAAACACAATTCACAAGCCAGATATCCCAGTAAAACCTATAGCCTGTTATAGAAATTCGCTATGCCATCCACTTGCTGAGTTCCTAGTACAGATAGTACAGGTTAGTACCTTTAAGGATTAAACCTAGAGGACTAAGTTGAAAAAATTAAGAACATACGCTTAAATCTGAACGACACAAAGGTAGTTAATGTCACCAGCCTCTTTACACATGTACCAACAGATAAAACACTAACAATAGTCAAAGAAAAAGTCTCCCAAGACAGTACTCTGTAAACAAGATTCACATTAAGTATGAACACAATCATTTAACTACTAACAATATATGTAGAAACAACGTACCTCCAGCTTGGAGAGAAATTCTACAAACAAGGGTTTGGGATGGCGATAATTCTGGCCCTAATTCGGAGCAACATATACATGAAACAACTTGAACAAACAGCTATACGAATACATCGTCTCAAACCAAGGCTCTGGCTCAGATATATTGGCATCTTCGCCATATGGCATGGTATAACCACTGTAGAGGAATATGTAGGGCAGCCTCAATAACGTTCTCCATAGAATTAGAAAAAAGGATACCATTCCATTCCTAGATGTCCTAGTCCAGAAAAAGGGAGGGGCGGGAAAATAAAAACTAATGCATACAGAAAACCAATCTTCACAGAGCAGCATTTACATTACTAATCAAATCACCCACGGCACAGCAAAATTGGAGTCGCAAGATGCCTGTTCGATAGAGCAAATAAAAATATGCCTAGATTCAACTGAAGTAAATAAAGAAAATCAATCGGTGATAGCGACACACTCAGAATGAATGGATATCAGGAAGATATGCTATCCCAATCAAAACGTCTGGGGGCAAACACTGCCAGACAAAAAAATCGCAGTCAAGATCATAGCGACAATCTCGTACATAAACGGCCTATTAGAAAAAAGTCAGAAAGATAGACAACCAAAACGACAATGGAATGGCGATAATAAACTCCAACACAACAAGGTCATACTTAACTTGAACGAAATAGGACAACACAAACCAACGAACTAAAAACTGCTTATTAAGCATTCCATGTAAATGTGGGCGCTCATACATTGGTGGAACAAGTAGACCACTGAAAATAAGAAATGGAAGAACACAAAAAGCTCTGTCAGGAGAGACAAAACTGAAAAATAAGAATTGTCGTAACATGCATGAATAGATTGGGAAAATGCTTCCATCTTAGCAAAAGAAGATGCACAGACTAAAAGAAAATGTGGCACACATAGGGACGACACCAGAGGGCAAGTCTAAGAAAGAAAGACGGAAAATATTTTATTCCAGTATTTATTAACATTATTGTATATGTTTCTAAATCAATATTTTAGTCATACCTATGCAAGAAACCGTGAATATTTATAAAGTTGCTTTGACAGCCTAAAATCGCATAGATGTTAGCTCAGTGTAAGTTTAAAAAAAATAATCATTGACTGTGTAATGCTATTCCCATTTTGTTATTGTTGCACACAGGCAACACAGCTAATCACAGTTGCACGAAGTTACACCTCTTTTGGGTCATAGCTTAGGTTCGGTTCTTGCCTTGATTGACGAACACACTACAACTTGCAAAATGTTCAACAGAATAATCGTCGCATACCTAGTGAATGCAGCCACAGGCGCCTCTGATGGGAAGAGACAGGGAGGATATGTCTCTTCTCAAATGGATATCTTGAGTCTTTGACAACTAGAAAATATTACCGCTACCAAATACTGTTAAGCAAGAACTCGTGACAGCCTTGAAAATTATCAAGAAATAGATGTTGCGCCCTGTTCTGTTGACGTGAAGATTTTTCTGTAGTAAAATCGCATATCTAGTATCAGTGATGTTCGCAATATACTACGAGAAATGTCGCCAGAAGTTCGGACCATGTTCAAAAATGTTGAAAAACGTTGAACGTCTTTTGATTGTGATGCCTGCTTCTTCATGCAAAGTTCACTGGAGCCTGAAGACTAAAAACCTACTTAAACAGCAGTATAACATAGAAGAGAGTTAATCATGTTCTCGTCTGTCACACACATACGGACTTACTGGACTTATTTAGCCTAGACGAGTTAGCAGACAGATTTGTTGTAGCAAATGACCGCTGTAAGATAATCTTTGGTACAGTCAGCATTAGAAAGTAGGTATATTAAGTAATTTAGAATGATTGTAAATATTGCTTTGGAGTGTGACTTTATTTTAGGACTTGAATTTCATAAATATCTACTGGGCTTTGTTCAGCATAACTCATGCATATGGTTAGATTTAATAAATAAATACAAAATTCACGTGATTTAATCTAAATAAAAAATCATTCGCTGTCCCTGTAACCCCTACACCTCCCCCCTCCCCAAATTTGCACGCCAGAGATACCAAAGGTATGGAATCGAGCGTCCAGTGAAGTATTAGCTGGCAGGTCCTCCGACATGAAAACTTTAACTTTGGGTGTATGCCATTTGGAGCAGGTAATACTACAAAATCGAAGAATGTAATATATGTACGTTGCATACTTGGGTGGTATATTATTTCGACAAAAGCAGTGACTTGTTTTAACATTTATTTATTCGTTAATATGGAATTCTACAACGTTATAATTTGCCTGAACAAATTGTATGGATATTTTACAACGATGTAGCTAAACAAACAGTGTGGTAATATTGAAAATAAGCGAAAAGTTAGTGACAATATGTTAAACAAAAGTGGGCGTAACGAGACAATTTCTACACTAATACTCAGGCTTTCACACTAACAATATGTATTTTTATATATATACCAGTTAACATATATAGTCGGTAATAAAAACTGCTGTAGAACTAAAATGTTTATTCCATGTTTAAGTGCTTCACGTGTAGATTATATTCTGAGTCGTCTACAACTTCTAATTTACAGACATGACTGTAAACACTTGTGGCAACATAAAATATGCTTTTAATTATGTCTCGCCATAAAAAAATAGCGATGATTTCGTTTAAGAACTGAGAACATTATCTAAACAGTTATAAAATGGTCTAAGATTCTCCTGCTATAAAATAACGATATAACTTAATAATAATGTTAATGTGTTGTTAGGATTAATAATATAATAAAAGGATGTCTGTACCGAAAGAAGATATCTATAAAAATATCATAATAAATAGATTAACAAATTAGATACCTGGGAACTGAACTGTTTTCTAGGAGATATCATCTTATTTGGAATTCTTGATCTAAGAAATACATACTTGGATATTTGTTGTGTAAACATATTCATGCAAATTGAGCAACAATTTCGAAACTGCAATTCATTTTTAGCGGAAGATGCAATAGTTTTTTTTTTAATTTAGTTAATTTTCACCCGGTCATAAATATTGGCCTCAGACTGGTAAAAAACATTAAAACTTGTATGCGCTCAGAATTTCGAAACTCGCGAAATAGACAATAACTAATTAAAACGTGGGACATAGAAGTAATTACTTTTTATGGTGCGAAACAGTTAATTGACCAGACGTCGAATGAAACTATGTAAATGAACCTGATACAGAAACCATATTTTTATACGCGCAGTGAGTCACTGTGCTGTTGAAAATTGCATTGTTGTTAAAGTATGTGTATGGCATTTAGACACAAACACATACAGAGTACGCTTTAATGCGTTCATGCACCAGTAAATTAATCATTTAAGTCTGTTTGTGTGTCTGTCGTCGTTGTGTCGACGAGTTCTTTAACCGAATGTTTTCAGTCCTTGAACTCTACGTGTTTACCAAATGATTTACACAACATCGCCGAACGTGACAGTTAAAATGCGATATCCCTCAAATACCTTAAATACTAGCCGGCTAATTTTATATTGAAGAAGGCCATATAATGGTATTCGTTTAGTATATAAATATCATAAACGTGAACAGTGAAGTTTCCTAGGCAAATAAGGTATCTTTGCTTCTTTCCAATTTAAAAAAAAATGCCTTTCTAACGAAAAGTTACCTTCTGGCAAGTATTCAGATAATATGATAATACCTTCAAGAGAATAGGGCGAAAAGGAAATTTCTGCAGTTCACCAACTGATAATTAATACTATTTAACAGAGAAAATCACAGCACCTGGTATCATCCACTTATTCAAGGTCCAAAACTTGAATTTGAAATCTGCATTTGCAGATCTTATAAAATATCTTAGCGTCTTACTCGATAAGACACCAACTTGGAAAATATAATTCACAAGTCCAAGTTATTGAACCTATTGAAGGATATGTGGAAAATTTAGAACGCCATTGCCGGGAGTAATCCATTGCCTTTATGTGATAGCAATATGTACAATTATTATATATGGGTCGATAGCACGAGAAAGAAAGATCTAACAAGCTATAACCACAGCAAAATTGATATCCATGCAAAAAAAGAACGCAAGTCCGGCAGTTACTGGAGCAATATTTTCTTCTCCATCATTGGGGACTCTTTCAGCCTTGCACATTCTTACAGAATAGGAAGTGAGAGTAATGCATTCCGCCTTTGGCATGAATCACTTTCCAAATACTCCTTCATGTATGACGAATAAGCTGTTGGAAACAAACACTTCCGACAGCGTGATGGGAATGGCATTAGACATGATATTGGCATAATCATGATCCATACATTCTCTACTACTATGTTTTCAAAAAGAGAGGAAATGAGACCCAATGGTAAAACATTGATACAGCGGACACCTGTAATTTTCCAGATTTACGATTCGCAAACAGAGCAGGATGTGAGCGCAGGTATATTTTATTTATTTATTTATTTAAGATTTCGAGAAGGCTATAGCTTCAGACAACAAACAACGATTTTTCAAGGCTAAAGTTATGCCATTGAGAAGGGTGCCACATATATTTTGAATAAAGCGCCAAACACGGATCGATAAAAATTTTCAGTGAAACTCAGCAATTATTAAAAGCACTAGAAGCATATCATTATAACTCGAAAACTGTTCTGGAGCTGTAAGGACATTATATGTTGGGGCGGTTAACAATCTCTTCCTACCCTGGGTACCTGGGCATTCAAGGAAATAAGAGACCAACCGCACCCTCCAAGAAAGAGTATAGTGGAGGTTGAATGCTGGGTATGTTTTGAGGATGATGAGATACCACATCGTCTGCCGTTGTCCGGCCCCCAAAAAACTAAATAACATAATGTGATACGTGGATACTTTTTCTTAGAAGATCTGATTCAACAGAATGCTCAACAACCTTGGGAATGTGAACTTACTGGATGAAGTTTAAGATAACATCTGTTATACATATCATAGCTCAGGGCATGGGACAAACATTTGTCTGAGAGATCTATTCGTTAAATAAACAAAGAAAGAAAATGTTTAGCCGCCATGTATTCTCATGTCGAAGCACAAATAGCTAAAGGAAGGATATACTCTACTTTGCTAATTGCTGGTAAAAGTTGCGAAAGCCTTATAAAATATTATAACGTTCTCAATATTGATTACATTCAGATATTTTACTACAGTAAAGAGATAGGTTTAGCCTGTATCTCTTTAAATACTTCCGTAGATGGTAACTTTAATAATTACCTCCAGGGACCCATAATAATGTATAACAATAAATAACCCGTATTTCATATTAACATAATGTAATACCGGCTTCAGTTCCTGATTAACCCGAATGATTGACCATTGTAATTTTAATTTTTATTTGCTTTATAGGTCCATAACTTTAGTTTTACTCTATTATTACCACTGCCTACTTCAGAGATTATCAATCTTCTGTTAACCTCCTCTTCGTACGGTTGATGCACACGGATTGCTTTTCCGTCTTCCGTAATCGCCATACCCCATTCCTTATTTGTGTGCTTAGCATGATTTTTGGAGTTGTATGATCTTACACTAGTAGGTGTCTTACCCACCGCATTCTTCTCGTATTACCTAGCTTCTCGTTGATAGTTCATAGAACTTCATATCTTTCTTCGTAAACCACCCTCATTTCTGCTCCTATATACCCTACACAGTATTTTCTATTCTGATGTATCTGACACTCTTCTGTTTTTTGTAAGTAATCATGTTTTGCAACCATATAATGATATGGATCTTATTATTGCTTCGTCCACACTAATCTTGTTACTATAGGCAAAGTATTCCGTGGTATTATCCCTCCTTCTTTTCAAAAATACATATGTCCCAGCATATTTGACCCAATATCAAAATTGGAATGGAACTAAATTTCGTGTAACACAAGCAACGCCGCTAAAAATATAAAATGTCAAATAATAAGACATACTATACATATGTCAATATGTATTACATCATATGTAGTACAGTTAGTATGTATGTATGTATGTGGGCAGGGTGAAGTAATACTGCTCCCCTGAAAGATCTATTGTGCCCCTATTCTGGCTGTTTTACAGCTGGCCTTCCAACTCTATTCCTTTCAGAAACTATATAATATCAGAAGACCCCAATTTAGGTAAGTCTCCCTCTTCGACTTCACATGCTTCTACGTGCAACGTCCTTGAGTTACACAGTGCTGCGCAATTTGAGAGGAGATGGATGGATGGGTGCTTCATTCTGTTGTCCCACAAAATCTACTAAAGAATTTTACTTTGCCTCATTCCCTGGAGATTCTCCCAATAATTAGATTTTCTCTGCTCCATTTCTCTTTTCAGTTTCTTCAGTATTCTACTGCTACTTATCGCGCAAAAGGGTTCAGGCCCTACAAAAGGTATTCCAGCCCTTTTTTTGCGAGATTATCCATTATCTCGTTTCCTTCCACGTCTGTGTGACCCGAAACCCACAGGAGGGTTACTTTATTCCTTTTGCCTAGGTCGTTTAGTTTCCCTAGGCATTTCCAGACCACCTTGGAACTGATTTCGTGTGAGCTCAGCGCCTTAATGTCTGCTTGACTATCAGACTTGATGATAATCTCCTTTTTTCGATAATTTCTATCAAGATTCAACTGGACGCATCTTTCAATAGCGTGGATTTCCGTACTTGGTTCCAGGCTCATATATTCCTATTACAGTTCCCTCTGCCGTTTTGGAGCCATCAGTGTACCATTTGATGGCATTTTTATTCAATTTCGAGATGGTGTTATGATCCCATCGCTCTTGTTACTAAGCGTTGTGGTAAATTTCTTCACAAAGCGGATTTTTTTTTGACATGTCATCTCGGCACATGCCCCAGGTTTGATCACCGTCAGGAGATGGCCTATGCCTAATCGTTCATTCCTTGACCATTCTGAGTGTGGTTTTTTTTTACCACACCCTCTACCATAATACGGAGAAAGGTAAGATCCAATATTACCTTGATAGTTGCTGTTGGGCAAATTTCATCGCCCCAGTTATGCAAACGCATGTTAAACTTTGCACTTTCGAGAGGGCAACTTTCGCGGCGGCCAGATTAGTTCTTTTCTAGTATATTTAGTAAATATGCTGAAAATGTTCACGCTATATACGTTTAAATTTATTTTATCGTGCGCGATTTGTCTACAACGTAGATGTATTTTCCACAGATATGTACCTTTGATGATTTGCTGCCATTCATTCTTACTTTAGCGTACTGATATACTGATATATGAAAAGTAATAATAATATTTATTTGTTAAATAATACTTATAATACCGTATTATCACTCGAACGAGACCAAGTATCAAACCTTGGAGAACACCTGATGGTGTTGCCAACCACTCGGACCTACAACACGTTGATGTCTGTCCGAAACGTATGAGTGAATCCATTTTAGAAACAGACCACGGAAACCCATTAATTCCAGCTTCTCAAGCAGTACTCAGTAGTGGACATGACGAAAGGCCCTAGAGAAGTCCATAAACATTATCACCAGCATCCAATCCAGTTGCAATCTCCTTCAATAGTTGAAACCTAACTTTGGCCGTGGATCTCTGATTCACATACCCATTTTACCAATTATTCAAAATATGTTCATAAATTATTTGCAAACAATTTCCACAAAAACTTTTGAGATTTTGAAATGGGTCTATAGTTTTTAAATATAGACTTTTTATGTATTGTTTCTCCAACGAGGGTTTCTATTACTCCGGCTACGTTCCTTCCGCAAAAGACAAATACACAAAGTGTGTTGACGAGACCGCTAAAATTTCAATGCAATGCTTCAAAACTTTGACAGATATTACATCGAACCCCACTGCAGTTGTATAGTTTAGATCGTGAATTGTTGACTTCAGCCTCGTCATTAGAATATAGTAAAAAGGAATTAGGTACCTGCGCTCGAATTTGCGTCGGGCTGTTCCGTTCCATGGAAATAGCCACAATAGTGTTGGTTTATTTTTGTTAATATTTGCTTAGTATCTTCTCCGTCATAATCTAATTCCTTTATATTAAAACAATCTTTTTTATTTTCCCCATTATCGAATTAACAACTGTCCATGTTCCCTTCATTGAATTATTTGAATTTAATGTATGTTGCGTGTACACTTTCTTTTTGGATAACTCTATTTCATGATTGTAATTCTTACAAAATTTCTTATAGATATTTTCATCAATTGGTTGTAGTGGATAATAAAGAAATGAAGGTCTGAAGATTACGAAGTTTAATTTCCGCTTAAAATATTATCATGAAAATGTAAAGTAATAAAGGTTTCTAAACATGTATTAGTATTTCTATAGCCCATTGCAAACAATAATCCAATAATATAAATAAATAAATAATAAGATAAATTTCAGGAAGGGATAAAGAATGTCATCAAAGATAATATGTGTTGAACATTTATAATAAATTGTGATTGTTATGCGTGAAGTATGTAGGTACATTTGTTTTGTGTTACTAGATCTGATTATTTTGTTCACTATAATCAGTGATTTATATATTTTTATTCTTTTTTGCCTGTAACACACACATTCTAATTAATGTCTTTTTGATGACGATTCTCTTAACAAAAATAAATCGTTGGTAAGAAGTAGTTACAACGTATTTGCTTTACACAATTTCCTACAACTATCAGAAAAGATTTTTGCGGTAAAATTAAACATAATAGAAAACCATATATAAAAAGCGTGCGATGGCCGAGAATCGAACTCGGATCAACTGCTTGGAAGGCAACTATGCTAACCATTACACCACCATCGCTGATTGTACAAATGTAAAAAAATAGAAAGGTTACTATAAAAGCCACGTTCTCTTGAGTTTAACTTAGAAATTCTTGTATTGTTAATGTAATGTTTAATGTAAAGTTTATTTATTTACCATCGATCACAATTGACATTAGTTTCGTCAAAAAAACAATAACAAAATTTCAGTTGAGATTAGCAAAATGATCTTAAAGTAACAAGTTCCGTATTCTAAAATTTAAAGCAGAGCTTGTAGAGTATTTTCTTTCCCTTTTTATTTTATATCCTATTTAATATAAACTAATTATTTTAAGATACAGTACTACAATAACTTACAGTTATATAATGCTAGAGATTTCGAAATAGATCGTTAAGTATATTTACATTACATACCTTTCGGCAGAGGTGGAATAATAACTATAAATTTATGTAATGCATGAAATCCCATTTTCAAATATTAATGTGTGGTTACGGATATTACGAAATGGAAGTTTAAATATTGCCGTGTTTTATATACATATCTATGCGTGTTCACAGCAGGTAAGTTGACTCCTTTAGCCACAAACAACACTCTATTATCACTACGGATTCTAATAAAAATTCCTGAACACAAACCTTATATATACTAACAGAGTTATACATAAATTATTAACATTACCACACAAAAGAAAGTTGGGAAAATACAAGTGAATCTTGGTATATTAGGGAAATGAAATTCTTATAATATTTAAATTTTGAAGTTATCGATCCACATATTAGATGCAACAACCTAATAGATATTGTTTAGAGAATGATTATTAGATGTTCAGGGTGGAATGAAAGCCGCATATTTTCTAATTTTCTTTGTACGAAACCCTAGGTCACATTTTTCGTCCTAGGAAATTATATACTAATACTAACGGTGGAGTTATCTGCAAGAATATCTGGGAATATGTATCCACTTATGTATGTAAATGCTCACAGATTTGCAGATAACCCATAGTTGCCTACCTATAGATGGACATGCAGCGTGGACAAAACTTCAAAATGCAGAACTCACAAATATATTTAAGCAGTTCATTTGATATTCTTATATTCGTTTGGGGCAGCAATGTTTGTTTTATCGTTGGACATGTTACCACCATGTTAGCCTTTTACATGCCACTGTCTCGATTATCATTTTCATTATTTTATTTTTATTATTTTTTTCTATTTATACTGTTATCCTACGTTTCTTCCTGATATCTGATCTAGCAACTCGTCTCTGTTGCTTTTGCTTTGTACACATCACTTCTCAACGAGAGTGTGTTGGGAATAGGAACTTCACAGTTCGGAGTCATCGATAACGCGATATTTTCAATGATGGCTTTGTAATACACCATATAATTATCTGGCAGCTAAGTTTTCTCCTGTTGGTTAATAAGTGATAGCATCCGGTTAATTGTCCCGTCCACTGCAGCCACTAGGGTCCATTGTGGAGCGGATGTTCTTCTTAGTGTTCATCCAACAAGTTAAGGCCCTTAAGGTAGCTCAGTATCTTGCTGAATGAGATTGTTTTTAGTTCTTCTAGGGAAGGGTCAGCCTTTCCGAAGGTAAAATGCCTGATTCTCGTAACAGCAGGACAGTTGCTAGAATTTATTTTTAAATTTCCAATTTTCTCCCTTATCTTCTACTAACAATTAATAAGATACTGAACAGAGTTTGTATCGTTTTATAGCAAATTCATATTAAGAGTAGGTACTCGTCATCATTTTGCGCAACATGTAGGAGTTCTTGTCTTTCTTCTCTGTTAGTTCTTTCTTTCTAATTCCCAAACTATTTTGGGTAGAGACCCCTTTTCCAAAATGAACTGATACCCCAGACCCTCATAGCCAATGAACTTTAAAAATCCTATCTCTAGATTTTTTTCCTATCGATACAAAATACTTACCAATTTAAAAAGTTTGCGGCTGGTTAAATGAGTAAACTTGACATCATCTTCTCATCAAAATTTAACAAATAAATAGACATAAAATTATTAATACAAATTACGTAAAAATACCTAAGGTTTTATTAAAAAAAACATTAAAATCGCAAAGTAAAGATAAAAAAAATAAAATTCAGTGTGATGGATGAACTTGGTGACTTTCTACCAATTCTAGCTCTTAATCTCTGCGTTCGTTGATTTTCAAACGGTTTCTTTGTTTTGTCAAAATGCTTGTAACCACACTGTAGCCTTTTTCCACTAGGTATGATGATAGAAAAGCGATAAGGTATTTTTTCAGCAATGTTCCACAATGCAGGATACTGTGTTTTAATGTTGCGCTGCAACCAGAACTTCTGATAGCCTTGGTTCTTCTTCTGTACTGGTTATATATAAAAAAACTATGAAAAGCGTATTGAGCGTAACTTGAAGACCAATTCTGATTTGCTGATGTTCAAAAGGCAGCTATTCACCATTTAAAAAATAAAAATAAAATTATACCATTGGTTTTCGTAGATGACATTAATTTTGAAGAAGCTGTTTTTAGCCGATAGTATAAGTTTCTTCTTTCTTGAGATAGCAGCTTTTTTATTTTAACTTACTTTATATTTTATATATATATATATAAATTAATGAGGACTCATATTACTTTAATAAATTATTTTAACGTTTCGACAATTTTTATTGTCTTAATAAAAATTAACGTAACGTTGGGGATAATTTACTGCAAATAAATCGTGTGTAATTTTGCTGAATTGCCACCGTAAAATTGTTTCACAATTTTCGGCCCTGTAATATTCAATTTTTTTTTATAAAATTATTGACCGGGATCAAAACTTACTAATCGCGGTAAAATTTGAGAGACCGT
The DNA here is from genome assembly GCA_004143645.1 of Protaetia brevitarsis. Lineage (NCBI taxonomy): Eukaryota > Metazoa > Arthropoda > Insecta > Coleoptera > Scarabaeidae > Protaetia > Protaetia brevitarsis. The sequence goes on from RXPK01003506.1 coordinate 24,025, forward strand.
ACCCGTATCCTAATATCCATCAACGCCTTATTAAGAAATAAGCGAAATGAATCGAACGCCGGCTAAACTGAAAGTGAATTTACGCCTATGTTTACGCATGCGTAGCGAATCGCTTCTCTCGCCTCATTGTAGACGCAATGAGGGTTATTCATTTAAATTGAAAAGATCGATGTGGTGATAGCATTTCGTAGTAGTTGGACAGAGGTAGAAAATAGTGGTGAGTGCTTTCCGTTAGATAGCGATAGCATGCGGATTGGAGATAGTAAATCGAAGCCCATATCTGATACACAACCGCCCAGCAGCATAACATGCGTATTTCTCGACTTTCTTAAGCGATAGAAATAGTATTTTCATCCTCCTTTTATTAATATAACGGCAATGGACAGATTGAAAGTTAGCTCTTGGTACCTATGAATTGGTATTGGCGTTATTTTTTGTATCTTGATAAGACGTTTGAGTTTCTCTGGATATACGGATTCAATAATCGTAAAAAAGGTAAGTATTTTTGGTTTGCTTTGGCTAGATCGAGAGCTTGTTTTTAATAAACATTACCACACATTCCTGTCAATTTATTTAATCAACTAACATATTATGAATTCAGTTTCATTTCATTGAGATAAATGTAGCCATGAAAATCTTAAAATACGTCTTTTTACTGTGTCCTTTTTTAATTAATGTCATTTCTGTTTTCTCTCGTGTCTTCCGTAAATTAAAACGAAATCTATCAAGTCGTGGGAAAAATATCAGGCAGAGGCCCAGCGCCAGCTCACGGCATTTGCAGAAAAAAATTCGCATTAATGGTTACAAAATTAAGATTTTTCAATCGCATGTGATTACAGCTGCTACTGTTATAATATATTTCTCTTACATCTTGTGTATTTATTTAGGATAATACGTTTAGCCACGTAGATCAAAGATATCAACATGGCTTTTATTATTCTATTCCTTAATTAAAAAAAAATCATAATTTTATTTGTTTTTTTAAAGAGGAAATACTTCTTTACCGACTGAACGCTACTTTTATGGGAATATAATCGGTGATAAAAGGATAAATGATGAGTTGAAAATTACGCTTAAGCACTCAAACCTTGCTTGCATTCTGCTTGTTTGTTTGTACTGATTTCTTATGTACCGTCAATATAACAGAATTCTTAATGGATTTTCTAAACAGCTAATTATAACAGTAGAACAAGACCCTCGCATTCGAGTCGATGCCTCGTTGGAGTTCAGGGTTGATTCGATAATTGAACGTCCAACTGATATAACATGTAGACATGAGCATTCAGCACGCAATGCGAGTATTATGCAGGTGCTACATAATCGTTTAATTGCACAATATGCAGGAGCTTCATGCAAACTATTATAATTGACATTGAAAAGATTGCCGCTGAATTTTCGCGTATCGGTAGGAGTGCATATTTTCATGGAATTTCCGTATCTATATTGATCTTGCCGGTCATTCATATTCAAAGGATATTATTTATGAAATGGATTTTTTTACGCCAACGTTGAATGCAAGAGAGACATTGATGGGCAGAGCGTACGTATAATTACATGCAACTAAATAATTAACACAAATGCTTACAAACAAAAATAGAAGGAAAACTAACAAAACACAAAAGTTTATCGTATATTTACTTTAATTAGATCTGTATAAGTGAGGTGGGTGAGGTTCTCTTCGGATATTCAATATTCCCGCCACATAAAAATTATGCTGGTTCAATAACCTTTGCAATTACACTTAAGTATACAAATTGAAAATACGTGTCGCCCCATAATACAACTCGTTTGCTTTAAACGAGTACACAATTTCCATTTAATTAGAACCATTTTGTAAGTGATATTTCAAGGAAAATAAACGTAGTGACGAACTCAGTGGCTCATTTGCATAGATTACTGATAGGTACTTTTTTTTACAGAAATAGTTTACACTCTGGAAATATAGTTTTAAGAATCAAGCTAATTAGTCGTTGAATACCTCTGTGACTATTTAAGATCTGCACAATTATTTGCTTTAATTATTGCTATTTATTGAATTATAACCTACTATCTGTTGTTCATGGTTTCGCCCGTTTTGGTTTTCGTATTTGATAAAATAAACTTAAAAAAAATATGAATTCACTTCCAGTATAAGTAGAAAAATAGAAAGATGGGTTTATATTCAAGAAGTTCGGATATACTCCTCTATAACATCTAGATTACGCCAAAACGTGTCTATACAAAAAGCGATTCTAGGTTGCTTTATTCCCTGTTTTGTGGTGTGCTCTCCACGGTGTGTCCAAATCAAGCGTTTGTTTTCAAGATAGATTAGCGTTAATCGTCAGGCTACTAGAGCGAATGTTATCTTAAAGTTCATCCTACAAATTCAGTCCTCTAGATAGCTCACAATCGTCTTGAATGATTTGCTCAGGTTTACTATGGGAAGGTTAAACTTCTAAAAGATAATATATCTGATTCTCGTGGGAGCGAGGCAGTGGCAGAAAATCTGCTTTCTTTTATAGTGAAGAAAAGTTTATTCCCAAAACGATCAACATAAGTACGTACAGGGGCAGCTACCGATGGTAATTTTATAAGAATAACTTAACTGTAACTAAATTTGATTAAATCAACATTGTAATAATTAAATTAAAAAGCCATGTTAAACTAACAACAACAAGGAAATAATATAAATTAATATAAAAATAACAGTAATAATAATGCTTCAATATTACTTCAATACAAATTGGAAACTGAAGCCTCTAAATCTAAAAAAAAAAGGAAAATGCTAATTTTGTCATAAAAGTCGACATGTAGGTTTAAAATAACATTCTCAAAAAATGTTTCTGTAATTCTTTTTGATATCTTGTACACAAGGAAAAATATTGAGAATTGGCTCTGTTTGTGAAGTGGTAGTAGGCTATACATTTCAGTTCAGCAGCTCAAAAAATATGAGTCGTCAATCTCTATGATTGTGCAAAAACTTAAACCTGTACTTCCAGTAAAGAAAATATCAAGGTGTCTTCATACTGAATGCGGCACACTGTATGTAATTATTATAATAATAATAATAATAATAATAATTCATTCATCCCTTGGCATCCCCAACAGCTTTCGCCAATTACAGGGGCATCGGCCCAGCCATGAGTTATTATTACGCCTGCACCCGTGGAGCGACTTAAGATGTTCGTCTCTCAGCATTCGCCAAGGTGTGAGGAAAACCACGAAAACCTCACTCTGAGAGCAGTCCGCAGTGTTGCCAATTAACGAAAGACATATTTCACCAGATCGGGATTATAATTTCACCAGAAAATCACTAGAATTGGGAAAGGAATTACTTTATAAAATATTTTAAGAAAAGCAAAAAAAAATATTTTATATATTTATGTAATTAATAGTTTTTCTACTATAAATCCCCTTTTATTTAATTTTTTATTTATTATAATTCGCATAATGTTACTTTTAATAACCTATTACACAAAAGACATTTTATTTTGTCCATTATAAGTATATGAGTTTAATACAACACTTATTAGGTAGTCGTTAAATATTAATAATTTACAACAATATACAGTGGAAACTCGTTAAGTCGGACTTCGTGGACCGGGATCTCCAGATAACCCGGATCAATTTTGAGGAATATTTTTTTTTTTTAGAAATGAACGTTGTATCAAATAGTTTTGTCCTTATTGTTTAAAATGAGTTTAAAAATATAATTGTTCGTTTGTTTTGGGCGTGTATTTGTTTATCTACGAAATGAAGTCATTTTTCTGTAGGTACTGTCCGTGTAACCCGGATTTTCGTTAACCTGAATCAGCACTGGTCCCAATTGATCCGGGTTAACGGAGTTCCACTGTACAACTATACAACTGTAACCGTGTTTCATAAAATGATAATCATATCCTTTTCTTATTTTATTTTGTACTTTTATTTATTTGTTTACATATATATGTATATGTAATTTAGTCTTCGTGTTCAACGAATTCACTAGATTTATTACTAAAATTAAAGAAAATCCACTAAACTTTTCACTAGCCACTAGGATATGATTGGTGTACACCAGACGTGCTTTCAATACACCAGATTTAGTGGAAAATTCACCAAGTTGGCAACACTGGCAGTCCGTCGGGCTCGAACCGAGGACCCCGCGACTGATAGCCAAGCGTGCAAGCCACTAGCCCATCAGCCGGGCTAATATGTAATTGTGCGTCACACTATTTGTAGTGTATTGATCAAACCTTCAAACACTTGTCTACGGCTCATGTGTGAGGGATATTAACTAGTTTGAAATGTGTAATTTACATTATAATAATTGCCTTCGAATAGATATCTATATAATGGTTAAGCACTCTTCCGCAGCACTGAGCTTTTGTAAAACGATAAATATTTCCTCATTTCCACAAAAAGAATCTGGACACCACCATTCCTCTCTGCAAGTGTTTTAGTTTTCGAGATGTAAACTACGGCTAAGAGTTAAGGTAATCGATAGTACATGCTATTCCTGATTCACAGTTACTGGGCTTGAGAAAAAAACGACTAACGCCTTTGAAATCAGCTTCTTTACGAATCTGTTTTGGGTTTCGTCACGTCCTGTAGTAGAAGCGTAGTTCTTGTAAAACCATCGCTATGGCATAAAAGATGGACCGGAATTCCTTTTTGGCAGAAATAGCAATTCGTTTTCTCTTCTAAGCTATGGTTATTTAGTGTGCAATAGCCGATCAGTGGTCCTAGTGTTATTTTAACAGTCATCCTATTTTCACCACAATCAGTTACTCTTTTATAAATTCTGGCCTTTCATCGTTTGAAAACTCTTTTTCCTGTTTTGATGGACTTCCTTGCATGTGATTTGGGAATATTGAGGGAGAGGCCAGCTCCAAAAATGTTCTTATTCCTACCCGTGAGGTTAAATACTCCCGGCCAGTACCTATTATTTTCCTTTAGGTGTTTATGTCATATAGATCGCTAGTAAAGTTCCAAATCAGATTAATCTCAAAACTTGCGGAATTAATCACTTAGTATTATAACGATGGCATTACTTCACTCAGTTCATCCGTCCACTTCAGCCTAGAACACTGTAGTCTTTTGCTCAATCTTGAAACTAAGTTCTTCAGTTTCGGTATATTAAAAACAGTTTGTGGAAAGTCAGGCAAGCAGTGTGAGCAATGATGGTTTTGGACATATAATTAACTACCTCAAGTCGAAGTATCATGAACGCTTTTAAACATCCAATCAAAATTTAACGTAAACGCGCAGAAGAAGGTTCAAAATTTATGAACTTCTAAATCTAACTCGTTCACTTGTTCGGTAATATATTAACATCACTTTGTCTGCTAATAATTGACTGTTACCATCTTTTCGACGTTTAAAGATCTCGTTTTTTTTTCGTTTTCTCAGTAGGTATGTTAATGCAATAAGAGTATATTGAAAAATGGGTTTCCCAAGGCATTTTTTAAAGCACAAATTCTTGTTCAAAGATTCTTTAATGTAAAAATGTTTCCAGTCTTATGAAATGTGTATTTATTTTATTTACTCTTTTTAATTGGTGTTGTAATTGTCCTTTTCTAATAAAAGCAAAGAAATATAATGAGTTATGCAGTGATTGATAATATCTATAAATTATTTAAAAAAAAACCTAAACCCTCATATCCGCCATCATTATTCTAATATGATCAACTTGAAGGCGCTAAATGCTTCATGCAATCATAAACATACCAGTGCCGTTTATGATTATGAGCGTACTAGAAACAATCATAATAAAACCTATAATAGTAATAAAACTCTGTAACGAACGAGCTTAAAGGCAGTAAATATAAATTCAAATATCAATGAATCTGTTTAGGAGATAAATAACTTATTGATTACGTAATGAAAACGAGGATTTATGAAGTATTACTCTGTGAAATAAGGTTAATGGAAATAAAAAAAAAAAACTGCGATGGCCGAGAATCGAACTCGGATCAACTGCTTGGAAGGCAACTATGCTAACCATTACACCACCATCGCCAGTTGGTGGTATTTTGAAGATTAGAAAGGTTGTTTGCAAGCTTTGCGGAAGGAAGATATATATGTGTGATATTTATTTGCAACCTTTTAATCAGTTCAAAATGAACAAGTAGAATTATTGTAAAGGTAGGTGTCATTTTCCTAAAATAAGGAGATGGAAGGTCCTTTGTTCAGTTTTGTTTTATTATTAACTCCTGCAAATTTTTATGTCTACAGAAACTTCAAAATTAAATTTTGTTTGGGATCGTTAACATATGATGTTGAAAGCATACCAAAAACGTTTTTTTATTCGTAAGATCTACATCTTAAGCATATCTATGCCTTCTTCCTTTTTTACAAATGTGTAGTAAATTCGTTACATTTATTAAATATTTTATTCGGTTTGGTTATTCTTTAATACTTTAAAACCGAATAAAATATTTAATAAATGTAACGAATTTACTACACATTTGTAAAAAAGGAAGAAGAATATGCTTAAGATGAAGATCTTACAAATAAAAAAACGTTTTTGGTATGCTTTCAACATCTTATGTTAACGATCCCAAACAAAATTTAATTTTGAAGTTTCTGTAGACATAAAAAATTTGCAGGAGTTAACAAAGTATTAAAGAATAACCAAACCGAATAAAATATTTAATAAATGTAACGAATTTACCACATATTTGTAAAAAAGGAAGAAGGCATAGATATGTTTAAGATGTAGATCTTACAAATAAAAAAGCGTTTTTGGTATGCTTTCAACATCATATGTTAACGATCCCAAACAAAATTTAATTTTGAAGTTTCTGTAGACATAAAAACTTTGCAGGAGTTAATAATAAAACAAAACTGAACAAAGGATCTTCCATCTCCTTATTTTAGGAAAATGACACCTACCTTTACAATAATTTTACTTGTTATTTTAAATTGATTAAAAGGTTGCAAATAAATGTCACACATATATATCTTCGTTCCGCAAAGCTTGCAAACAACCTTTCTAATCTTCAAAATACCACCAACTGGCGATGGTGGTGTAATGGTTAGCATAGTTGCCTTTCAAGCAGTTGATCCGAGTTCATTCTCGGCATCGCAGTTTTTTTTTATTTCCTATTAACCTTATTTCCACCGAGTAATACTTCATAAATCCTCGTTTTCATTACGTAATCAATACGTTATTTATCTCCTAAACAGATTCATTGATATTTGAATTTATATTTACTGCCTTTAAGCTCGTTCGTTACAGAGTTTTATTACTATTATTAGTTTTATTATGATTGTTTCTAGTACGCTCATAATCATAAACGGCACTGGTATGTTTATGATTGCATGAAGCATTTAGCGGCTTCAAGTTGATCATATTAGAATAATGATGGCGGATATGAGGGTTTAGGTTTTTTTAATAATTTTATGGATATTATCAATCACTGCATTAACTCATTATATTTCTTTGGCTTTTATTAGAAAAGGACAATTACAACACCAATTAAAAAGAGTAAATAAAATAAATACACATTTCATAAGACTGGAAACATTCTTACATTAAAACTAAAAAATCTTTGAACTAGAATTTGCGCTTTAAAAAATGCCTTAGGAAACCCATTTTTCAATACACTATTATTGCATTAACATACCTACTGAGAAAACGGAAAAACCGAGATCTTCAAACGTCGAAAAGATGGTAACAGTCAGTTATTAGCAGACAAAGTGATGTTAATACATTACCGAACAAGTGAACGAGTTAGATTTAGGAGTTCATAAATTTTGAACCTTCTTCTGCGTGCTTACGTTAAATTTTGATTAGATGTTTAACAGCTTTATGTTTGTTCATGATACTTCGACTTTCGTATTCCTTTTTTTCTTGTGCGGTATACGTATTTCTTGAAGTGAACAGTACTTTAAAAATGAATTAAATAAAGTAGTTACAATCGAACCTCCGTATATACATATATGCGCTATGTCTTGTGTCACTGCAAGAACTTTTGTTCCGGAGCAAAGATTATACTTTTCCTCGGAAATTTTAACAAGATCTCACTGGTCAAAATTATGATCTATGTACTTTAAATGCAAACATTTTTTCGACGAACTCTAAGTTATCATTTGCTTTATAATATGATTACAGTGAACTCGACGATTTGTCGAACCCTGCAGATGCCTGCTATTTCATTTAAGTTTCATTCAATTGAATTAAAAACTTTTTTTCCCTCAAATGAGGGAGCAAAGTTGTACTTTTCCTCCCTAGCGAGGAAAGTAGGAAAGACATTGACATGATGAAGCTGTACCTCTTTATATTGTGACATTATTGATAGATATTCGACCCAGTCTGAGCCCATTTATGAGATAATTGCTAAATTATTAGGTATTAAATTTCATTAAACTATTATTAAGCACTTTTAAAGCGACGCTAACTTGACAGTTCTCAAAAAATATTATCTGTATATCTATCATGTCACTCACAGGTATGTCTTTATTTTTAGACATTTAGTTAAAATTGGACTGTCTAGGAAAAAATAGTATTCATTATTTTTTCGAACTATGTCCCATATCATCGTAAAATATGACAAACATTTAAATTTATGTCATCATCCTAGATTTTATAATTTTAATACCTTTGTGAAATACTTGGTTAAGTCGAAATAAAACAAAATACATGCGAAAACTATCAATGTTAAATATAGGGAGCTCTAATGCTTTTGAAAGGTAATTAAATTCTATGTTGAGTAG
>RXPK01003507.1:0-22910 GCA_004143645.1 Protaetia brevitarsis
TTTACTAAGAACTCATTACCGAGAATTCGAGTACATAACGATTGGTATTCGAGTATAACGAGTACTTTCAAGAATCGATTTGAGAACTCGACTCGTCACATCACTACTTGCTAGATTATTAATTTATTGCTTACTACATTCTGAAATAATTACATACATTCTGAAGTAATTCATTGCATTTTTGCTTCAGTTTTACTACTTTGATTAGGAACCTGTGTTTTTGGATTATTATATGATTGTAAATTGAAATGCATGGCACTACATAATAACAATAAATAAATTATCTTTTTGAGGTCAAAAAGGAACTTTATAGTCTAATAGCGTCGCGCGGCGTCGTTCAGGCTTGGCGTATGTAGGCGCTTCACACTTTGCAAACGTGAAGGCAACTTTGGTAGAAAATTAATTTCAATTCCGAAAGACTAAACTATAAACAGATTTTTTTGAGCATAAGGATTGATGAATAATGACTGTAAACTTCTAATAATCACTGCAAACTTCTGATGACTACTGCAAGAATATTTTAAATTGATAGAAACTTATATCTTTTGAGGTAATGGCGAATGGATAGCGGCATCTGGCGGATATATACCACCAAATGCATTTATCGGCGGCGATAATGATGGTGAACCAATATTTGTTGCTAGAGGTCATGTGAATGGTAGCATCGCTACGGGCAGCTTATTGGGTAGCGAAAAATGTTGCTACATAGCTTGGGGTCGCGCAGCTCACGTTATCAATGAATACGAAGTCCTCTGTAACTTTACTGGTAACTGGATAGATTGGAGCGGTTCTCGAATGCCAAGAAACGGATACGTTGCGGGTGTATCCGAAGCTAATGATGAGTTAATGTATGTGGGAAGAGCAGTCGTAGATGGTCTCTTGAAAGTTGGAAAAATACATCCCAGTTATGGCAAGGCGTATATCCCACATAAAGACCGTGAAATTGAGTTTTGTGATTATGAAATACTAGTTACTAATAGCAAACGAAAATGATTTTATGAATATTTATTGTGTAAGTAAAAAATAACATTTAATAAAGAATATATGAAATGAGTTAAACTTATGAATAAAAATCCTCCTGAAAATCAATTGTTGGTTCACCTTCAATACATGTGTATCTTTATATACCTAATACGTACGGTTTATTAGGTAACTACTATTCTCATTTTCACTTCTCGTCATCTTTCAGTACGAGTTATTCATGTTCCTTAATATGATACACTTCTAAGCAATTCTTAACTATTGCATTAGTAATACGCAGTTAATTAAAAATCAGACTTGTAGTCGATATTTCGTAACCAACCTGGGCAACTATTTAAAATCGTGATGTTGAAACCGCTGCTAACGGTAAATACCGTTATTTAAAATAACCGTTAATTAACCTTTAGTTATCGCCCAATTTTTCATTAAGCAAATAAGTATAGGTATATAAAAAAAATATTTTAAATCTAATTTAGTGAATTGTAAATAATTTTATCCATTTTGGTTGTTAAATTATAAATATATAAAATATACATACGGGATATTGTATATCAATTATTTTCGTATTAATTAGTTAGTGAAGTCATATAACAAAAATAAACCTTTTCTAAAGAATACATAACTGTTGCGATAGCAGTGTATACCATGATATATATTGCGGAATAAATATTCTAATATATATCACTGGATGTGGATCACTATTAGTGTTTTTCATTTGTTTTGCCGTGTTTATTATGTGAATTAAAAGTCAAATTTTAGAAGAGGAGTTTCTGCTCTCTCTGATTATTTATAGTTTTTCCAGTTTAAATTTTTATTTGTGCGAAATCGTTAGCTAAACATCTCTCACTCCAAATACTCCGTAACTATGAGTATTGTTTTTTATTATACTTATTTTTCACCTGTGGTTTTTCCGCGAAGCTAAAAGTTTTTGATTTTGTATATCTATACACAAAGTGGCTGTTAAGTTATTTATAAATAACTTATAATTACATTAATCCTTTGTCACTAGTTTATACCTTACCGTTGCCTATTTTTTCCTTTGTTTGCTCGATGTGAAAAGTGTGTCCCCGTTTAATCTCTTTTCGCATTCAATATGGCTCTGTTGCAACAATAAAATTAAAGATGAAAAATGATATATAGCGGAACATTCAATAATAAATGCGTGAATATTTCTTCTACTGAAACTCGAATATTACGGTCCAAATCAAACATTAAATGGAATTCAAATGCAAAACAAGAGTTATTCATTCCATTCTTAATTTATCACCATTCATAAAAGCTTTTATTATTTCAAATAGAAAATATCTAACATTAAAAGAAATTGTAATGTTTGTAATAAATTTGAAGCGGATATAAATTTTCTAAAAACTACTTTACATTAATTAGATGAAATTAAAGATTTTGGTAGTTTTGCAAGACGAAAAATTTGTTTCTATAATTATCCGTAATTCTAAAAAATTAAAGCCTTTGGAAGCTTATAGAGAAGAATATTTATTATTATATATTTATTATCCGTCATGATTTAACCATTCAACAACGGGAGTATAGATCAATAATTAAAAAAGTATTCCTGGAAGGTAAAGCTTTAGGGGAAGCCAATGTTCTCAAGTATATGCGAGGAATTCCCAAAATTGTAAAAACCAAAAAAAAAAAAATGTAAAAACCCATCAAGATAAACAATAGTACAAATATTAAAGATAAAAACAAACTTCATTTATATTATCAAAACACAAGAGAATTATGTTTAAAGAGTCGTGAATTTTATAATAATATACTGCAATCGTCAAAATTTAACTATAGTATAGGGAAGCAGAGAGTAGGAAAGAGCGAGCCGCTTTAAAATAGAAACAGACATATAGTCGTGTCTCCCATCTAACGCCCAATATCGTTTCAACATTGGCAAAGGCGCGTATTGCAAGGTCATTGTATGTTTAGTATAAGATTCTTATATGTACTAAAATTAAAATTTGTCGACTACGGTTTGATTCTATGGATTTTGATGTTGTACTAACAGAAACTTTATGATAGCGTGAAGAATTGTGATATTTTTCCGGATGAATTCAATATGTACAGAAAGCACCGAAGCTCTTCCAGAGGAGGAGGTGTCGCCATTGCAGTATATCAAATACCTTTTATTCTTGTGGTGCGAACATTGTATCCCCAATTGAACAAATCGCCCGTTCATCATTACGCCAAACGTTTTCTGTAACTCGTTGCTATATCATGTAGGATACACGTGTGTTTAGGACGATAATTCACGATTAAGCGGTAAATTTTGTACATTATTTTTAATAGCATTTGCAAGCTAATAATTATTGAACACCCCTTTGTGGGTAACTCTATCTTTGACTTCAATATCGTAATAAATTGTTGAAAACTGACATATCTTGTGGACGCAACATTTTGCAACAAGTATTTACATATAATTTTTTTTATATAGGTGTGAACAAGAAAACTGCAAATACTTACGCAAATAATTAGCTGGTCAGAACAACGCTTACAACTGGTGTTTTTTGTATCAATAAAACTTAATATGATGCTACTTATCCATTCATATCAACCAATTAAAGTTAGCTATAACTTTGGGGATAGGATAAAGGGATTTAATTACGCAAGTCACACAAGTGTCTATATGTAGGAATACAACGCTGTAGTAATAAATAAAAATCTGTAACTTACCATGAAAAACGGGTTTAACCCTAGTGTTGCGTTCGGGAAAAGTTCGTAAATATACGTCAAATTATGTGGAATGTTTCTATTCTAAACTAACGGAGGACCATGGTTAAATATTAGGCATCAGTTTCTTATAAACCATATCATAAACCATATTATATATATTTTTATTTTATATTTATAAATATTTGGTGCTATTTCAGGCGGCAATATTAAGCTTGAACTTAGTTTTTTTATCTTATTTTTATTGCGTATTGAAAACTAATTTACTTATTCTTCTTATTTCAGAAATTGAAACGCCAGACAGGCTTGAATACCAATTTGTTCCGAATAATAGTGGATTTATCCAATTAAGGGTTCGCGCTAGTCATGATGCCCATATTGCTTTGACTACAGGTGCCGCCGAAAGCGACCCTATGTATGAAGTATTTTTCGGATCATGGAACAACTCTAAATCAATCATCCGTAAAAATCGCACAAAACCTGATGTAGCGGAAGCTGACACTCCCGGTATACTAAATTCCGGTGAATTCCGCGGATTTTGGATTCGGTGGGAAAACAGAACAATAACAGCTGGTACCGAAGGCAATAATCAACCAATCTTGCACTTTACTGATAGCGAACATGTTCCAATCGAGTATGTAGGTGTTTGTACAGGTTGGGGAGCGACCGGTTCCTGGATTATTCAACCTCCTAGTGCCCCGAGTGCCCCAGCCCCTTATACGGCTGGCGGTGGTGGATATGGCGGTGCCCCAGCCCCTTATAGGGCTGGCGGTGGTGGATATGGCGGTGGTGGACATGGTGGTGCATTTGGAAATGTTTGTTGGGTACCAGCTTCGTCAGGACAAGTCCCACCGAATGCTTTTGTTGGCGGAGAGGATAACGGTGAACCATTGTATGTCATCAGAAGTCACTTTAATGATGGCCTGTTACCTGGTAAACTAGCTTCAAGCCACGGGTGTGGTTATGTTCCCTTGGGCGGCAATGAAAATAATGTAAACGATTACGAAGTTTTATGTGATTTTAATGGAGATTGGGTTGAATGCTCTGGAGGAAATATTCCCCCTAATGCTTTGGCTGCTGGTCAATCGGAAACTGGTGAACCGTTGTACGTGGGCCGTGTATTGCACGATGGTTGTATGACGATTGGAAAAGTTCAACAAAGTCACGGAGTCTGCTACATTCCTTATGCTTGCAAGGAACTTGGTTTCCCAGAATACCAAATTTTGATAACACGTTAAATATGAATCAAAACGGGAGCAACACTGTCTACTGCAGCTTTTAGAGGCCTTAAAATTTTAATTATAATCGGAATTAAAATAAAATACAACGGACTACGGACAATAGTATAATCAATTATAGCTTTGTAACTTACACGTTATAAAATTTAGATAGATATATTTATTTTGTGAATCTGCTTGTTATACTAGAATCTCAATGTTATCAAATATATTTTATATAGTTAAAAGAAAAAGACAATATATTGCTTATCTAACATTTTACGTCTTTAAGCTGTATATCCAAGTAAAATCCTTGGTTAAATGCTTAATTACCCAGGTAGCAGAGTGACCGAAGGTGACGTTTAATAAAGGTCAATATTACATGTATCTACGTCTATTAACATCACTTCACGTCAATCTGCTACCCCGAAGAATATGTACAAGTAATAAATAAAAGTTTGTTTTATTATTTCTTCTATTTTTTTACATCTAATAAACATTTTATTATTATAACGACTTATACTGTGAGATTCAAAATGATTGTCGTAATAAAAAAACTGTTTTCCGGAAAAAATTATCTATACTTATTACCATTTTAATGAGTGAAGTTAGCTACATACAAATTTCATACAATAAATCAATCTTCTTGACATATAGTGACATTGGCGTTCGTGTTGTAATTTCCCGTCGTTTATTTATCTTATAATTTTTTCAAACCGTTTATATTTACATCTAATATCACCAACAATAGTATAGTAACACCTTGGTAACACTGACTTAGTTCAAACCTTCATGACAAACACACGGCGTATACCTACACCCTGCTACTATCTGTAGGAGCGGAATTGACAATCTTTTTGAATCTCACCGTATGTCTACGAAGTTTCTTGGTTATTTTATTTCAACTAAGGTATAAAAGGTAAGTTATAAAATTAAACGTATCAATGGCAGCTCGTTAGGGGAGGCAAGGGCCCGTATTTTAAATAAGATCAATATTTTTAGTAATATACAATTCTCAGCTATCTGTTCTAAAATAATGTCGTCACATTTAAGCTTCCAAAGATTGCGTTATAGTGTTGGGCGCAATTAACTATTTGTTTAATTGAATATAGTCAACTAAAAACTATCGTTAGTTAAATACAAAAAAGGAGTTATAGTTGAAAATATAAGTAAATGATTTAATAGGGCTGGGTAAAGTATCTTTACATTGAAATAAATATTTTATTATTTTAAACCATTTTAATGTAATTGATCCAACAGAAATACGCAAGAGAATCAGTTCTTTAAGCGAACTTTCATTAAATTACTTTATATTACGATAAAACAAAGTGTGTGTTTTATGTATTCTTTTCTTTTGCAATTTACATTAAGAGCCATTTGGTGATATATTTTTGCCAATTCAAACGGGCCGATAATCCATGGTAAACATAACGTCACTTCTCTCTATAACTACGGATAACTATTACCTTAACGAACTAGTTCACAAATCATAAGGATATTGTAGGATCGGTACATCTGTAAGTATGATTTTCGATACCGAAATCATGGGTATTGCCTTGCTCTACTCTTTCGTTCAAGAAAAAGTTTGTTGTGCCTATAACTTTTAGGTTAGTTGTACTATATGGAATAACGACTAACTAGTATTGTTTTATTTCAAAGTCGAAATAAAACAATACTAGTTATTCAGATCAGTGGCGGCTCGTGGGTAATTTGCCAGGTGAGGCGATTGCAACAGCTTAAAATTTTTTGATCACAAACAAAAGTTGAATAGATTTCCACGCCACTATTGAGGTACTATTCTTAGAACGCGTTGACTTTTTTGTTTGGTAAGTCATCGTCAATAGTCTTACAAACCCAATTTAGATGTTAATTCTTTTTCTATTGATATTGTATTTCTAAGATACGTCTTTATACCTCTTAAACATGAAGAATTTCTTACAACTGCTGATACACTTGTGGCAGGAATAGTCAAAATTAAACTGAAAAGCTTGTAACTTTCTGGAAAAATGTCTTTATATTCTGTATAAATTAGTTGCAAAGTTTTATCTACATCCATATTACGAAACTGTTCATCCCAATACAAAATTGAAAGTTCGTTAATCAACCTGTCTTTATCAAATATGTTGGGATATACTTCAAATAAGCAATTGAAAGCTTTCTTGGGAAAGTTTTTAGAGTACTCAGAATATTTAGAAGAGCTAAAAATTCTAATTTTCTTAAATTAGCAAAACGAGTATTTAATGGTAAAATAACGCAGTCAATAATGTTGTTTTATTTATTTTGTGAAGAATACACGACACTGTGATATACAATTTATTGTAATACACCAAACATATATTAAAACTATAACAAAGACTATATAAAACCGTTACATACAACGTGGAACACACCCTCTTGATGTTCTTCTTTTTTGTGTAACCAACCTTGTCACTAGTAAAATCCCTAAATACATTATAATAGGTACTAAATCCTATACCAACCTTAAGTCTAAGAAAAGTATTACGATTCATAACACCCTCTCTTAATGCTTTTCTTAATTATAGTAAACTACTTTAACGCATGTTATTAATACATAATTTACTACAAAAATTAAAATACAATAAACAAAAACTACACTATAACTTTCTAAATCTTTAGCTACACCCCTCTCTTACTGCAAACCCACACCTTTCTTATTTGAACAAAACTGATCTTTGCTTTGTTCTTTAGTTACATATCAGCCAACTGAAATTTTGTACTGTGAAATTTAATACATCGATATTCATATCCGTTAATAATTTTTGGTACCATAAACAATCTTGCACCGCCGTACATAACGCAACTAATTCAGCTTCTGAACTCGAAAGTGCGACGCAAGTTTGTTTTCTAGTGATCCATGCAACACTATTACCGCATATCTTAATTAAGAATCCCGTAACAGACTTTCTATCTGTCTCGTCGCTGGCCCAATCTGAATCTACATAGCAGGAAAGTAACAACTCCTCTTTTCTTCTTTCATAAATCAAGTTTAAATCACTTGTACCTTTTAAATACCTCAATAATCTTTTTAAATACGTCCAAACTTGTTCCGAACTTTTCTCCTGGTATCTACTGAAGTAGTTCACAGAGAAGCTAATATCTGGTCTTGAGCCAAGCATAAGATACATCAAGCATCCTATCAGCTTTCTAATTGGCCTATTTCCATTGTCACTAGTTTCATTCATATTAATTCTCAGTCTCGGGTCTATGGGAGTTTCACATGGGTTACAATTCTCGAAATTAAATCGTTTTAAAATTCCTCTCAAATATCTTTTCTGACTTAATTTTAACATGCCTTTATCTCGATCATACTCTATCTCTAATCCCAGGAAATTCTTCAAGTCTCCTTTATCCTTTATTTCAAATTTGGTCATTAATTCATTTTTACACTTGTCTAATGCTGTTAAATCTGGTCCAGATAAAATTATATCGTCCACATATAATAGAAAATACATTGTTTGGTCACCAAATCCTTTAATGTACAACAGTAGTCTGTTTCTGATCGTATGAATCCTAAATGAATCAAATAATTGTTGATTCCAGCATTTGGACGCTTGTTTTAAGCCGTATAACGATTTATCTAACTTTAAAATGTTACCCAGCTCACATTTAACCCTCTCTGGCGGGTAAACATATACGTTCTCTTTCAGGTCGCCATTTAGGAAAGCAGTTTTCACATCCAATTGCTTAAAATAATGTTTGTTTTGGTTGCCTATCGATAGCAGGGTCCTTATCGTTGACATCCGGGCTACAGGGGAATAAATATCGTTGAAATCAAACGATTCTCTTTGCGCGAATCCCCGTACCACCAATCTGGCTTTATATTGATCTTTTAAATTTTCTTCAAACGGTTTATAAGTAAATATCCATTTTGTGTGTAGAATTTCTGCATTCTCTGGTTCCTTGACCTCCGCCCATGTATTATTTTCCTTAATGGAATTTAATTCTCTACGTACTGCCTCTAGCCACATTTCTTTATCATCTCTATTTGTTAAATTATCAAAGTCAGTTGGGACGTTTTCTACAAAGCCACACGCGTCGAAAGCCATATAAAGTTCGTAGTCGTCATATCTGGTAGGCATTTTTATGTTCCTTCGGACAGTCCTTTCAACATCACCTTCGTTTAAGTCTCTGTTTGAAGTGTCAGTCTCATCTGTGTTCTCTCTTAATTTTTCTATTGTGTCACTATCTATCAATTCATTTTCTATATCATCATTTATCTTTATCTCGTGCTTTTTAAACCAAAATTCCTTTTCATTAAATTTCACATCTCGGGCAATAATAATTTTCTGTTTTTCTACGTTCCATAGAGGTACTTCATCTATAGCAATGCGTTTATTAAACCCGCGCACATAAAATCACAAACTTAAACTCGTAAATCTTTAACTGTTCCCAAAAAAACTACATTATCCTCAAAGATACAAATAATAATGGATTTTTTTAGAAAAACAAAAATAAATTGGCAGTAGCGCAGCCGCAGTTAAAAACTACGCCGCATCGTTAAATCCCTCTGCAAAAAGCCGACAAAGCAAAGTCACCACTAATGCGCTTTGGTGCAGCCGACAAACAAAAACGAATATATATAGTACGCAAAAATTAATGAAATGAAATATACACTACGTAAAAAAATAATGAAATGCAGACAAAACAAACAAAGTAGTATTGTAAGTAAACACTAAACACTATATAAATAAGAACTATGGATGCGAACAGTTTTACTGTGCAATATTTGAAAGACGATTTTAATTCGTTTAGTTATGATAAAAAATTCAAGTTAAAAGTATGGCAGACCAAAACCAGAACTTAATTTGACGCAAACTACAAAGGGCAAATTTAGAGACTTTACAAGAAAATTTAAGAATTACATCTACGAAAAAAATGATTGGATTTTAGTTTAAAAATTTGCATGTTCTTGATTTTGTGAACACCCTACGTTTCCGACCACGAGCCGCCACTGCGATCATGACAAATCCTTTGTACCATATGAACGAAGCCTATACATAATTATATTTATAACTCATCATAATTTTTATTTATTCTGTTGTTAATATCGAAGTATTATTACAAAGATATTTGTGTGTGTTCAAACAACCCATACAATCACTACACAACAATGTTAAGGAAATGAAGAAGTTGCCCTATGTCTAGTTTTAAATCCATATAAATAAGGTACTTCACTCAATTTTACATTTTACCCGGAACTTGATTATTTTGCTGAGGAAGTTCGATTACTTAAAACTCACAAACATGATCTCACATAACAATTGTCTTGCAGATTAGAATAAAATCAATAAAATTAAATGAATACCATTCAGCGACATCTTTTACAGAGAAGCAATTTTACACAATTAGAAGTCAATCATAATTAAAAATAAATAAATTGCTCACTATCATATAATTCCATATAATATGTAATAAAAAAAGTTATATTTATTTTTATTACAACCAACGAGTTTAAAATAAAACATTTACATTAAATTTATGGTAAAAATCACCACACTGCTTAATAATGCGGCGGCATTATTGTATGTAGTAAAGTGATTCATTTTAATTTCTTCAGAAATCTGTACGTGTGAAATTCGTCAAATAAGATGGGATGTTAACAGCTATCTAGAAAGAGAAAACTAGTGTTCTTTCTTCCTATAAAAGTACAGAGTATCCACCGGCCACTGGCACTGTACGCACGTGTTTTAAACCCAGTCGTACTGGTAATTAATTATTGTTGTTGTTACTCATGAATACTATAGATCATTTTTATCGCATTGTTTGTAATTTCTTATGTATAAAGGCGCCGATTGTTTTAGTAACTGACATATTTTGTTTACCACTGGTGAAACTGTAAGTAGATACATATTTTGCATACTTTCTGTACTGCTCCTTACTCACAAACGGGTTAAGCATAAATATAGGTATAGTACATAGTAGTATTTTATATAGGATGCTATATTGTCTAGTATATTCAGAAAGTTATTCTTACTGTACAGCAGTTCAACTGTTGAGGTTAAATTGTTAACAGTGGTTTTATATATTTAGTTTGTTAAAAATGATATTATTCAGTATTTATAGATTTATACATACTTTCGAAGGTTATTTAGAGATCTCCATTGTAGCAATTCCTACTAGAAAGCTGAGTGTTTAGATTTATGTCATTTGTATTTATTTTGGATAACTTCGTTGAAATGCAAACAATTTGGCGTAACTACTAAAAATTTGTATGACTTCATATTTGTTGTTCATAAGAGAAAGTGTCATACGCTGGATTTGGACAAGCAAATTTTCCAAGCATAACATGCGAGGCGTGGCATTCATAATAATATAATGTCAGTTTATTCCAAATTAATTATTATAATTTAATTAGGGAACTTTTGCAGTAAAAGTTGTATGGGATCAAACACTGTGTACCCCAAAATTATCTTGACATATATACATGCATAGGTGTTTATAAGAATTTAGTTGTGAGTGCCATGTCTTTTTTTTAATCAAATACTGTTTGTTTTTTATTTTTTCAATTTTAATTTAACAAACTGTAATCAAATATTAAGTACTATATTGTGTGGAACATTCACAAGATTTAAGCACAAGATTCCAATTTTGGGTTTAAAATACATTTCCATTGTTAGCGTAAAATACTTTGGGCTGGTAAGCACGTCTCCCAAGAGCTCCGATTTTTAAGGAAAATAAAATAGGCATAATAATACAAACAGTAGTTCATAAGTGAAGGTATACAATTTAACAAGTTTACAAACAATAAATTATTCTTGCTAATTTACTTAACTCCTGTTCCTTCTCTTGACATTCTGTAAAGAAAAAGAAACCATTGACAGCTAGATATACCTACTAACGTGAGAATCTTAAGGTACAAATACCTACTTTTATCGAACCATTCATAAGTAATTCAATAGTGTGGATAATCGAGATTGGAAATGTCATCCTAGATTTTAATAATCAATATTATAGGGTTCAGAAATACATTTAAAATTTACACAAAGCAAACAAGACTTCACAAGCAAACACATTTTACGTATTGATTTACGCTTAATATCTAATCTGCTAAGGAATCTGAAATTTAACGTTATTGTAAAATCTATATCTATCTCCACAAGACATCTGATACAAAGCTCATGTACTCATCAATAACTTCCAATCAGGCAAATTGTGCCTATTTTGATATTAATTTTTACATTAAGATTGCGATAAATATATTTCTATTAACTGTCTAAACAATTGTAATAACTCTAAAACTAATATCCCACGGATATATATCCAACATCTGTAATGGATATGGACATGTTTTGGTGATTGGGACATCCAGTGGATATCTGTCGGACAAAGTGTGCTGTGTGGGTAGTTTCGTCCACTCAAAGTCATGATGGTTTTTTCCGTTTGGGAAATCATTTTTTTTAGTTCGGTTTAAGGTTGTATAACTGCATATTGGAAATAATGATAAATGATAGTTTTAGGATATTAAATTCAATATATATGCGAAAATTTTGCTGTTGTAGCCAATTTACACTTACAATTGTGTTTCTCATCGAAACATATTACAAAACCGTTTTATGGCCAAAAACCTGAACTATGCTCTCCTTTGATTATAACTTTGAACTGAGTAAAGGAAATTAATTTCTGATTTTTTTTTTGTAGAGCGGCCATAACCAGTATTTATCTGCATAGTATTTTTGAACTTAATAAATAAGAGTTTCTAAGAAAAAAAAATATAGCATTGTTATAGCTGTATGGTGTAGGGTCACTTTTCAGTTGGTTTTCGGATTAGAACCTTAAAAAACTTAGGTAAATACGTATACGTTAAAAACATTTAAATTTATAGATAGAACACCATAGTGCAAGTTATTCTTAAATGATGTGCAGAATTTACTTAGAGAATAAAATTACCTCGTCTAAATAAGAATGTTGCTGTCGACTTTTTAATAGTGAAATGATTTGACATGCCATATAAAAGATATCTTTATTTAGATATCTTGCTTTCATGTTGTTTTACAAAATTTTATTAATGACTTTTTTCCGAAGTTTCTTTATAAACTGGTAATGATTTGCCTAAAATATATATATATATTTTTTTTTATAAAAAGGTGTACTTTTTGAAATGGCATGCGCTTGCTGGGTTCCGTCATCGTCCGGTGAAATTCCACCGAATGCATTTGTTGGAGGAGAAGACAACGGCGAGCCCTTATTCGTCGCCCGAGGCAACTTCAATAATAGTCGAGTCCCTGGTAAATTGTTAGCTAGCCATGGTTGTTGCTACATACCGTGGGGTGGAGAAGAAAATCGATTACGTGACTACGAAGTTCTTTGCGATTTTAATGGGGATTGGGTGGAATGTTCTGGGGCTAATATACCTTCAGACGCATTTCCAGCTGGTGAATCTGAAGACGGCGAGCCTCTGTACGTAGGCCGCGTATTTCACGAGGGTTCGCTATCGATTGGCAAAGTTCAAGGAAGTCACGGTGTTTGTTATATCCCTTATGGCGGCAAGGAAATTGCGTTTGCGGATTATCAAATTTTGGTGTCTTGCTGAAATGAAAAACTGTTACAATTGATCAACACATTATTATTATATATTAAATTATATACATGTATTTTTAATAAATAAAATAAAGAGAGTGCACGATAATACACTTAATTGTTTTAGTACTGATAAGGATAATCTGCTTTGACTGTAATTGCGTTGCAAACAATAATTTTACGTATTTATAGCACAGACAAAATACATATTTAATTAGGGTAGGCAGAAAGTATTCTTTCGGAGGTAAGATTATTTACGCCTTAAAGACTGTCGTCGGATAAGCTAGTAAAATCGACCTTGCATAGAGTCAGTTAGTATTTTATTCTGAAGCGGCTTTATATATAATATTGAATCCCAGAAAATGGCATACGCTTGCTGGGTTCCGTCATCGTCCGGTGAAATTCCACCGAATGCATTTGTTGGAGGAGAAGACAACGGCGAGCCCTTATTCGTCGCCCGAGGCAACTTCAATAATAGTCAAGTCCCTGGTAAATTGTTAGCTAGCCATGGTTGTTGCTACATACCGTGGGGTGGAGAAGAAAATCGATTATGTGACTACGAAGTTCTTTGCGATTTTAATGGGGATTGGGTGGAATGTTCTGGGGCTAATATACCTTCAGACAGCATTTCCAGCTGGTGAATCTGAAGACGGCGAGCCTCTGTACGTAGGCCGCGTATTTCACGAGGGTTCGCTATCGATTGGCAAAGTTCAAGAAAGTCACGGTGTTTGTTATATCCCTTATGGCGGCAAGGAAATTGCGTTTGCGGATTATCAAATTTTGGTGTCTTGCTGAAATGAAAAACTGTTACAATTGATCAACACATTATTATTATATATTAAATTATATACATGTATTTTTAATAAATAAAATAAAGAGAGTGCACGATAATACACTTAATTGTTTTAGTACTGATAAGGATAATCTGCTTTGACTGTAATTGCGTTGCAAACAATAATTTTACGTATTTATAGCACAGACAAAATACATATTTAATTAAAGGTAGGTAAGATTATTTACGCCTTAAAGACTGTCGTCGGATAAGCTAGTAAAATCGGCTAACTGACTCTATGCAAGGTCAGTTAGTATTTTATTCTAAAGCGGCTTTATATATAATATTGAATCCCAGAAAATGTTAACTTTATAATGTTATAGTTTTCGAGTAAATAACTGTTAAAAAGAAAAAGAATTATTATCGCTAAACTATTATATTTTTTTTTGAATTCCTAGTATGTTGTAGTAGTTGTGGATAGTGATTATCTGTAGTTTTTCGACGATTATAGACGTCCATCAAGTAGGCCAAAAATATAAATAAATACTGTAATAGTGTTTTTTAATATGATATCCTATGGGTGCATCCATGATTCTTTCACCAAAATACACCTACCAGCGGTCTAGGACGTTTCGTCGCAGGCCGTTTCGACGCGAGCCGTTTCTACGCCGCGACCAGTTGAATTTGATTTAAACATATGATACACAGATTTTTTCTTTCTTAATTATTAAATTATAGAAGCATTAGAAATGTTTCAAATCATTTTTTAATAGGGGTTATAAAAGGAGTGAACGATTTTTTAAATGATAATTTTCTGCTTTTTTCAAAACATCTGGAGAGAGGATGCCTTAGAAATGTTTAAATTTTTTTTAACATGGGAAGGGGGGAGAGGGGAGAGGAACGATTTTTTAAATGATATTTTTCTTTCTTTTTTTCAAAACATCGGAAGGGAGGATGGATCAGAAATGTTTCAAATCATTTTTTTTTAATGACATTTCTTTTTCTTCTTTTTAAGCATCGGGAGAGGACACATTAAAAATGTTTCAAATCATATTTTTTTAACAAAAATACTCCAAACTGTGGCACTGATGATACTGCAAACTTCTTCTAGACCCCTCACCACAAACGGCACTAAACTGGACGTACGTTTCAATAGCAAAGCTATCATCATCAGCAGAAACACTGAACTGAATAACTACACTAAAACTACCCTAATTCGTAGATACCTAAAAAAGGTCATGGTACGATGATCACGGTCATGGCTGACTACCGTCATGCTTACCTAGTCACTAATCTTAACTCCATCTAATCTACTACTTCTACTTGATCTAGTCATTTTTATTACTACCTAACTTATAGTACCAATACTTGTTGTTCTTGGTCCCCAAACTTCGACAATTTCTTATTTTAACAGATTTTAATTATTTATTTATTTATTTATTTATTTTAATGACAACGGCCATATACACCGACTTTTAGATATATGTTTGTGATGTCCCATATACCTTTTTAAATTGATTCAAAGACAAGGGCCATATACACCTACTTTAATGTTAGTGTTGTCCAATTTACCATTTACATTCATACTTACTCGTTTTTAACTCTACTCATTGGTTCAAAAAAAAAAAAAAAAAAATGAACAATGACAATATGATTATAAAAAAAAAAATTATATAAAAAAATTAACTGTGGATTGAGTTAACCTATATTACGTTTGTATCGTCCAATTTACACTTTATTGCAATTCTATATCTATAATAATGTATCTTTTGACCCAAAAAAAAAAAAAAAGACAATAATGACAATATGATTATAAAAAAAAAATTATATAAAAAAATGAACTGTGGATTGAGTTAACCTATATTACGTTTGTATCGTTCAATTTACACTTTATTGCAATTCTATATCTATAATAATGTATCTTTTGACCCACAAAAAAAAAAAAAAAAAAAAAAAAAAAAAAAAAAAAAAAGAGAAGGAGGGAGTATTGTATTGTTTAATGTTATTTTAATGTGTAAGTTTGTGTCCAATATTTGATCATCCTTCTGTCTACTAGTTGCTCTAAAATTGTTCATGCATGCCAAAAAATTCTTCTGTAAAAATGAATTGGAAAAAAAAAAAAATTGATCTGTGACGAATTATACAAATAGCGACCAGCTCGAGAAAAGAAACGGAGCGAGGGAAAAAAAATGACAATATGATTATAAAAATCATTAAAAAAAATCAAAAAAAAATAATAAAATTACAATAATGACAATATGATTATAAAAATCATTGACTGTAAAATACAGCGTGAGCTGGTCAAGAAACACAACAGAAAGACACACAAGTAACGAGAAGAAAGAAGATAAGAAGAACGAAGAACGAAGAGCGAAAAACTGAAAAAAAAAAGCTGATTCGTACCTCCCCTCATAGGGAATTCCCACGCCTAAGATGGACAGGCGGCAATGTGACTGATGGTGGAAATTCCACCAGCTACAATTATCTACGGCGAAGCGCAAATGGAGGCTCCCAAAGGAGGACGAGGGGATTTAGAGCCGAATCAGAGGCTAATCCCAGTAGACAGTGGAGACCCGTGTGTGTTTACTTCTACTTAATAAACTATAAAGGCAAAAATTTAAGGGTCCTAAATCTGAATCCATTAAAATATGTTTATTTTTATATTATATTTCCATACCTTAAGGTATGTCGCGCGCATCATCGTGGCGCATGTTCAGCCGAGAAAATTGCTGCTGTGCCTGTGAGTGATGGTGTGGATGAAGACCAAGAATTATCGATTCGTTGTCGTTCACAGGCTTAGGGCCTTTCCTATATCTCCCTTTAGCCCATTTTGCATAAAGGCTTGCACTTATACAGGGTATTCCACGTAACTGGTTCATTAAAAGTTTATAATGTTCTATTATTTACTTATATTTGAATTTACGGCACCAGTATCTGTTCGATTGCGAACTATAAATGTAAATAATCTTAACCAAAATATCACTTCCGGTTGACCGGAAATAAATGTCAACTTTCTTATTTTAAATAGAATGATATCACTTTTTATTCATTTTTGGATTCTACAACTATAAATACGTCAGTTTTCATCAACCATTGCTATAGCTATATGTTACCGTTTTTGAGTTATTTAAGTTTTTCTTTTTTTTTAGTCATAATCATTGCGTCATTGAGAAGTTAATATCTCGGTTACAACTGCCAAGTAGAGACTCCAAATCTGCTATGTTATGAATGTAGATATAACTCTAAGAAACGGTAAGCACACTTTACATTACTACACATACAGGATGTTTCACAAACTGAGGAACAAAGTGACATATTTTTCAAATGCAGAAACTCATTTTTTTTAAATAGGAAACATCCTGGATTTTAATTCGGAATTAGGAATGGAGAAATATCATCCCCTATCGCTTTATATGAGCATTCCCATACACTATCTTTAATAGATTCTTGAGATATGAGCGACTTTTGTTAACCAGACTGACAGTACTCTTTGTTCTTAAATAGAACCCCCTGTATTTGTAATTCGGAATTAAAGAAGTAAATATCATCCCCTACCACTTTAATATCAACATTCCATATACTATCTTTAATAGATTTTGAGATATGAACGACTTTTTGTTAAACAGACATAAGTACGCCCTATCTTTGCGTGTTTGTAGCTGGCTCTGAATGGGATAATGTCAAATTCATTGACTAACAAAAAGTGTTTATGTATATCATTGTAATACACTTTCGAAGCAAGGCAATCCTTAATAGAAATGACTATTTACATTATTCACAAAATAATACATGAAATTTGACCGTGAATCCATTTCAGAGCCAGCTACAAACATTTAAAGATAGGGCTACTTAGTCTGTTAACAAAAAGTCGCTCATATCTCAAAGATACTATTAAAGATAGGTATAGGAAATGCCCATATAAGCGATAGGGGATGATATTTACTTCCTAATTCCGAATTACAAATACAAGGGTGTTCTATTTAAAAAAATTGAGTTTTCTGCATTTGAAAATGATGTCACTTTGTTCCTCAGTTTGAACACACTGGTAATGAGAATGTAAAGTGTGCCTTATCGCCTTTCTCAGAGTAATATCTGCATTCATAACATGTAAATTGGAGTCTCTACTGTGCAGTATAACCGAGATATTAAATTTCTCAATGATGCAATGATTATGACTAAAAAAAAAAGAAAAATTAAATGAACACAAAAACGGCAACATGTAGCTATAGGAATAGCTATAGGAAAACTGGAGTATTTATAAGTTGTAGATCCAAAAATGAGAAAAAAAAAATTAAACATTCTATATATTAAAATAACAAAAGTGACATCCATTTTCGTGCAAGCCGGAAGTGATATTTGGTTAAGGTATTTTACAATTTATAGTCCAATCGAACAGATAATGGTACTAAAATCTCAAATATAAGTAAATAGAACATCATAAACTTTTAATGAAGCCAGTTTACGTGGAATACCCTGGTATAACCTCTGAATCCAGTTAACACAAGAACTAAAGCTCAAAGCTTATAGACAGCGAAGAATTTACGCAAATTAGTATTAGAAGAGCGAGAAGTCGATGTTGATTTTGCAAAAAAAATCTTTTTTCTTTGATGAGGCATATTTCCAACTCTCCGTGTGTGTTAATAAACACAATTGCCGCATAAGGGATAAGGAAAATCCTCACGTGATAGACGAGACACCATTGCATGCCTACACTGTAAAAAATTACAGTAATTTTGCCATGGTAAATTATGAATATTACATGTAATAACGTTGTGAATTTACCACAATAAATCATGTAAATTTTGTTTTACATGTTTTTTTCTAAGATATTTAACATGGAAAAAAGATTTCGGTAAAATTTATAGCTTTTTCCTGTAAGTTTAAGATGTAATAAAAATTCGAAAAGAAACTACAGGAAAAAACAGTGTACAATTTTATGTTTACTATCAAAATTTACTTAAAAGTGTAAAATTGAAAAATTTTTTGGGTATTTAAATTTGGGTAAAAATTTGAGGATCTTTTATATTTATTTTTACTTGAATACGCTGCAATGTGACTGATTATTAGGTTATTTAACTGTACGCATTCGGCAAATATACAGTTCATATAAATATTACATACGAATTTTACAGTACAATCTTTGAAAAATACATCAGCATGTGAAATTTACTAGATGGTAGAAATTTTACCTTATGAAGCAAATTTACCGGTAAAATTGTAGGCAACTTGTTTTTACAGTGTACACTGAGAAAAATGTTTCAAATAAACTGCATTGCTGGAAATAATTTAGGTACTTGTGGCAAATATACTTTGTTGTTACTAACGAACTACCATGCTAAATACTTCAACATATTATATACTCTAATTAAACAGTTTATTTGTCTATATAATACTTCAATCATATTACACATATGTCATATCATATATGTATATATATTTATTTTAACAGACAAAAAAGAATTCTGAAGAAGAAACTCAAATATATGAATGGATTCGTCCCATCAATCCCATTTAAAATTATCGCATATATTGCATATATGCATTTGAAGATTTACTAATTATTACCACATTGTCATGTGATAAACACACTAACTAAAACGATTGGCACATATATTGGACTACATTGAAATACTTTCAATATATACATTTCTTGCAATTCTACGACACAAATAGATTGGCAAATTATTAAAAAAATACCTACATTACTCACCTTCAGTTCTTTTGTATAAATTACACTACTCATTTATTATTTCTGGTCTCAAAACAAGAATGTGTTTGTGAAATTATTTGAGCAGTAAGCACATAACAAATAGTATTTAAGTAAAATATTAAATGCAAAACAACCCAATAATAAAATTTAGATTTCGGAATAATAAAATTAGTAACTTCAACGTTGAAACGTTAAGTTATTTATTTTTTGAAGTTACTGAAAATAATTGCGGTAAATTTAAATTTGATTGTTAAAAAATTATGTTATTAGGATATCCTGCTGATGATAGAGGAAGCATATGGATTTTTACAAACTTCTTTTAATTAACATAACAAGATAAAAAGGAAAAAGTATACTCCGTTATACTCATTAGTTAATATTAATAGCATAATGTGGAAAAAAGAGATTGCCAGTATCTACGTGTGGTGAAGTTACCGTCAGAGAATTTTGGAAAACAAATAGTTAAATTAAAAAAAGGCGTAAATTATCATTAATACCGATAATGCGTTCTACTTTTCCATATACCTTTTCATTAAAAAATAGCACAAATGTGGTTACCATCAAGTTGTGGTTTCCTTTTCTTTACAGGAAATTAGCAATTAATATTTCAGATATCATTCTTCTTGCGGTTTTCGCCACCATAATAAAAATGCGTAAAAAGTTTTGGTTATTAGTACATACTAATTGTTAATCTCAAAAGTCATCACAACACTTTCATAGTTACTCCATTGCAGTGGGTGTTTTTTGGTTGTTCCCAAATCTTCCAAAGTATGTACAATCATAATGTTTCCTTCTAAAGTGTTATTCAATATTTTTTTTTCTTTTTTTCAATTGTCACTTAGATGACCGACAATCTTCAAGTTGAAATGTTATACTTTTATCCTCTTGAAAACGCAAAGAAACACCATACAGAAAATTACGAAGTCGTGCATGATCAAGAAATTATAACACCAGTTTTGCGCCGAGGGCATAAATTCAATATTGCCATTAGATTCTCCGGAAGGCAATATTCAAATGGTATTGATAATATATCTATAATATTCAATTTTGGTAAGTACGTTATTGTTTATTTTCTAATTATAATTGTTATTATTTTTTTATTAATTAGTATGTTTTATAAAATAATATTAGACGTAGAAAGAAATTGTTTTTGTGGTTAAATACCTACTTATTTCAAACTTTTTCTTTAACCTCTTCAGTAAAATGTATACCAGTGTGTTTCAAATGTAACGAAACTTTAAGTGGGTTTTACTACATGCACTTATGTTTTGGAAAAAAAAGACACTTCCATCTCTGTTTCTCTTTCTCGGCTCATAATTGACTTATTCATATGGCTTTTTACTTTAAATGTTTGGAATCCTTGGTGAAACTAAGCAAAAGGTTTTTTGAAAAATAAATTATAAGCAGATTTCAAAGCTTGTCTTTCCAACAGCTTCCTAAAATTTGACCATTTTGAAAAAAAAAAGGAAATAAGAAAAGACCGTATCATTTAATTTAATTATCAATCAATTTTAAAAAAATCCTAACGAAAAATTAAGAAACGGAATTTTTAAAGTAAAAAAATAAAATAATTATTGTAATTACGTGTCTCTGATTCTCTCTTTATATTTTTTATTAGTATTCCGTATTTTTTTTGTTAATTATCCAGTTTAACATAATTTGTTTAAAAGGCTTCAAAAACAACAATAACTTCGCTAGGAAAATGTACACATTCGCAGTAAGCTCATGATATAAGCAGAGAGCAACGACATTCTCATTTTAAAAACCTTTTGCAAACAATTTTTGTTAATTTACACATGAATAATTTGAATATTAATGACTGGGAAGAAATAATATTAGTAAAATATCACACCATGTTAGTAATGTGAATAACATTGTACAGTAACTAACACGTACTACTACAGTAACAGTAAATAACTAACAGTAATTATGTCTATTCAATCACAGCAGTAAAACAAAAATAAAAAGAAATTATATTAGATCCATTATAAAATAAAAATAAAAAAAAAAAAATTTGTGGGAGCCGTCCGACATGGATTTTCTGGAAACACTGCAGCCTCTTGGCTTTCTATATTTAATCTCCCATTTGTTTTACCATTAAATTATGTCGGCTATTCCTCTGGATTGGTTTTTGGTTCGCCAAAAGTTGCCTGCCTCTTTGAGTCCAAAGCCTCACATTCGCACAGAATGTGGTAAGCATTCTCTATCGTTCCATTACACAGGCTGCAGTTGGTCCATCTCCAGTCCCGTTTTCGGTTTTTGATTCGTCTCTAAACCAGATCAATTCTTCGAACCAGTCTCTGTAGTTGGATTGATTCCAGCTTATCCGAGCGGTGATTTTCACCTAGAAAATTTCTGTTAAAAAGATATGTCGAAATCATGTGGTCTGATCTCATTCCCAAAAGGTTGCTTTCCACGTGATGGATAATATTATTCTGTGCCAATTTACCATATCTGCCATTTGGTAGTTCTTGCAATCTGAGATGCCCCATTATCATCTCACCAAATGGAGAGCAGAAAGAATTAAGAGGCATTTCATTGCTGCTATAGGAAGAGTCCTCAGTGTCCATCCTCAGTGCTATTCCCTAAACACGGAAACCTCTGTATCTTACTAAGTTCAGTTACAGGAGTTTGCCGCTGCACCTTTGTCCTCCATATAAAAGATGTAAAAGTTATCATGGGTGCGACCATCGTGATTTATGTCCAGCACATCATACTAAGCCTTCACCCCATGTTTTTCCATGGACTGTTCTAGCCAATATGAGTATTGTCTCCGTCCTGGCTTTAATCCTCTTTAATCATCTGCCAATTCCAAGTAAGCTTGGAGTTCGAGATGAGACCAAAATATTTTACTTCAGCTGACAGCTTTATTTCTTCACTCAGGAGTTTTAGGGGTCCAAAATCATCTAAGTTCCTCTTTCTGGTGAATGCAAGTGTGGTCGTTTTGGAGGAACTGATATTTAAACCGTTCTCCTCTGTTCACAACTTGTGCGAGCATGAAAGCATGGCCGCTTCT
>RXPK01003508.1:0-52576 GCA_004143645.1 Protaetia brevitarsis
AGCATTATTCTTCGAGAAAGCATAATGGCAAACCCAAGCATAACGGACAGACTGAGAGTGAGATAAGATGACAGCCATGTTGCCCTATCCAATAGCCAATCTTGCCTTGGCATTTTCTGGTATGTTATAATAATTTAAATATTTGAAATACAAATAACGCTATAGAAAATAATGCAATCATGTCATTATAAACAAAAAGTGTAGTGTAAATATTTATTTTATTTTCCGATACGGCGTTGCTCACATCAAAAAAATAACAAAATTCTGGAAATGCAAAGTTCACGCACAAACACCATATATTGTTATTACGACTAGTAAAGTTCCTACACTCAACAAACATAAACAAGACTACCAATATAGAAACTGCTATTATTTGACAGTGCTTACTGCCGTTTTGTAGATAGACGATGTCCCCATCATGCCCGTGCCCCATCTTGCCCCACCCTCCCCTAAATATTAGAACATATTTATTTAAAAAAAAATTGAAGCAGAAATAATGTGCAATAGGCAATTGTCTAATTACTTAGCGAGATGGATGAATTTTTACTCCTTGGTAAATTTCTAAATAAATTCGAAGTACGTCACTGAATGAAAATTTTTGCAGATGCCCAAATTGGCGGATTAATTTTTGATCATCCAGGATGCAGGATATATTGACTTCAAAAATAATCACAACGAATCCTGTAAAGTTTTATGCTCTCTGAAAAGGAGCATTACTAAAGCTCTTAATCCAGGCTCCTTGTTCCCATAAAGGCTTGAAATGATACCGTAAGTATGTCTAGACGCATTACGTTCCTGTTATAAAAGGCTGGATATAAGCGGGAAGCGTTGTATTATGTGACGTGAATATCTTAGAGGTAAAGAAACATCTACTCTAGACGTAGAAGAATTAAGAATCACAATCGTGCTTCTACAACTACTCATTAGTTTCAAAAATTTTTTAATAGAATTTCTTGTTTTTTATCATGGCTAGGTTCCAGGCAGGTATTTCTTGCTTCTACACATTTTAATCTATTAACGCCTACAAGGCAGAGCTTTTGTTCGTAGTGGCGTGACGTCACGGGCTTGACCCTGCGATAATATTCTAATACTTCCTTTCATTCAGTCTAGCCTTTGGTGTAGTTATGTTCTTCTGGATAATAAAAGGTGGTACAAGTATTTGATCTGAAGTTATGTTTTCTTAAATATTGAAAGCTTTCGGCTTCAAAAAACGAAATGAGCGATATTTATAAAGTATTACTAAACGAAAGATAATATAAATATAACCCACTATTAGCATAAATTCACTTAAATACGCGTTTGGTTCTGCAGTAATCTTTTCCTGATCTATAGAGTGAAATCACGCTAGAAATTTCTATTGCGAATCTATGCAGTAGACTGACTTTATCAGAGTGTGGACATAGGAGAAACCTTAAAGAATAGAAAAAAAAATAATATTTTTGTGATATCTATAGTATAAATAAACAGTTCCTTCACAAGAAAGCTAACTTTAGAACTGATCAGGATTGTAAATTGAATAAGGTTAATAAGCTTGTTCGATTTTAACATTTATGCTGATGGATGAATTTACAATTTTCGAATGGTACTCTTGATGTTGTGAGAAAATTTTGAAAAGAAATGTGTAAATACACCATCTTGCCCCACCATGGGGGCAAGATGGGGTTTCAGTTAAGAATGGGTCGTACCATAAATCTAGGTAACAGGTAAAAAAAAAAGATTCTTAAAATATTCTTAAAAACATGCAGGAACAAGCTTAAATCTTTAGAACGGAACTACTTAAAATAAAAAATACCGTAACAATATGAATATTAAACTTAAATCTTCAACAATTGAGACAATAGAAGAGAACTCATCCACTTTATTCGCACAGCCTCCATGTACCCAAGCTCGCCATCTATGGCAATTGTATCAATACTTCCCCTTACAATACTAAATTGAGCGTCATCTTCCTCTAACAGAAGAATCTTGATTATTTCCTTGACGTTTTCTAAAAATCTATCTCTTTGCTTTCCTTACAAAATTCGGCTCCTTGATCCTCTCTGTTTTCTTCTTTGTCATTGTTTTTTGCTTTAACTCTCCCTCAGCACTTTAGTTCCTTAGGGATTCTCCAGACTTCTATTTTTGTAGCAGATTTTTATACGTAATGCTTGTAAAGATTGTTTGTCTTTCCCTGTTACGCTTTGATTGAACCTGTACTTTATTCCCAACATGAGAATAGGCATTATGTCTTCGAGAAAGCATAATGGCATATCCAGGCATAACGGACCAGACTGAAGAGTGAGATAATGATGTCCCCATATTGCCCCATACCAATAGCCCCATCTTGCCCCATTGGACATTTTCTGGTTATGTTACAATAACATATTAAATATTTGAAATAAACAAATAACAACTAT
This sequence comes from Protaetia brevitarsis, assembly GCA_004143645.1. NCBI lineage: Eukaryota > Metazoa > Arthropoda > Insecta > Coleoptera > Scarabaeidae > Protaetia > Protaetia brevitarsis. Next base: position 2,397 of record RXPK01003508.1, read on the forward strand.
AGAAAATATCATGCAATACATGTCAATAAATAACACAAAAAAGTGTAGTTTAAATATTTACTTATGCTCCGATACTGGCCGTTGAACTCACATCAAAATAATAACGAAATTCTGGAAATTGCAAAGTCACGCACAAAACAGCAATAACTTTGTTATTACGATAGTAAAGTTTCCTACATTACAAACAAACATAAAACAGCACTTGTCAATATTAGGACTGCTATTATTTGACAGATGCTTACTGCCGTTTTGTAGATAAGACGATGTCCCCATCATGCCTCGTGACCCCATCTTGCCCCACCCTCCCCTATAACGATTACTGAAAAGCACGTGATATAATCACAACTGAATTGCTTTCAAGCACAACTTACGGTAATAAACGCAATTTTAAATACTGGAATCGATGATAAACGACATCTAAAACGTCAAATGTTTGGAAATTTAATGGCGGATTCTGCCACGTGACTATAGTTAAGCCGATCAAAAACGACACCAGGTATGGCCACACTCTGATAAATAAAATCACTCTACTATGCAGCATACAATAGCACCCTCTATGAGCAGTTTCATTATCTACGTGATCTCCACTCTAAAGAGGTGGCGCCATCTGCTGGAGCAGTAGGAAATTCAAATTCAAAATTTAAAAATAGGGGGCATTACAATGTTATTCGTATAAATAAACGATTGGCTTTAGCTATACAGAAAAGTGATTGAGTACCTTATAAGAAACATTCATGCCTCATTTTAGTAATAACAATGAAGATGATACTCTGGTTTCATGCTATTGCACTTACATCAAAGGGATAACAAGTAATTTTTATAAGCATAGGAATAAAATATGGTGTTTGCGCATACTAAAAAGTAATTAGGCATGAATGAAACAAGAGCTTTCTAATGTCTTTCATTGCCTTAAATCAATCTGCATGATATTTAGGTACTCACAATCACAGCCTACAATTATATTGAATAATTACCTAAAGCTTTATTTCAAAATTTAAAACAGCTTTTATCTGTTTCTTTGAAAATTAAAAACCCAATGAAGCTGATGTATCATACTTGAGCGTTCACAGGAATAAATAAAAATAATAAAGTCCTACTATATTTGCTCAGCAAGTATGTTTCTTTTACAAATTCATTAAACTGAAAATTTGTTAATGGTTTGTATACTATAGGTAATTATCTAATTGTATTTGCACAAGGATAATTCACACACCCATTCTCTTTATGAATTGTGTTTACCTATAAAATTTTCGGCACGATTGCGTAGTAACTACGTCATTAGTATTTATGTTATCACTTTTAGCACACAAACAAGGTATGTGTAGATAAATGTAATAATATGGAACAGTTCAGTTCTCTTTCCTTAAGCTCTGTTATCTATACACTACATATATTTTTATTGCAATTATGAAAATACTTTAAAGAATTGGTGATGAAGTTAGGCTGTTGAGAAATTTGATTTTTTTTAACATATTAAAATTTGAAAATACTCTCATTCGTCAGTAAAAATATGAAGCGATTATTATACAAAGGGCTAACTTTATGTTCCTCCATTCTTCCCTATTCTTTATCCTTCTCCTCCAGTCTTTGATCCCTAGGCTTCTTATGTCCTTGATTACTTGTTGTTCCCATCTTCTTTTTGGCCTTCCCTTGGTCTATTTACCATCGGTCTCCAATTCATTATCTTTCGAATTGCCATTTCTTTGCTATTCACAGGTTCATTTTATCCTTTGTGACTTTATCAATTTAACTATATTTTCACCTTCTAATATTCTACCTACCTCCTGATTATAAAGCCACCTACTCTGCTTTTCATTAATTTTCTGTGGTCCATATACGTGTCTATATTATTCCTCTTTCAAAAGTTTTGAGTTTCCATCTTTCTTTGGAAGACACATGGTCTCCACCGCGTATATTACTGCTGATCTGGTTGCAGTCTTATATATTTTAAGCTTTGGGTCTCTACTAATCTCCCGTCTGTTTATTATTGACCGCGTACTAAGATGTTTAAAGTTTTGTACCTCTTCAAATGTTCTCCTATCTTCACTCTCGGTAAAGTTGGGACTTATGAATATTTTTTGATACTCGGGTATGCTCGTGTACCTTTTTTTAAATGTAGCGGATATTAAATAGAGAATATTGTGCTATATCTTGTATTCATAATATTCGCTTATTTCGCAGAATATTCGTTACTTTTATACTCGGAGATACTTTATACTCATTAACGAATAGAGTAGAGATATTCGAATATCCAATGAGTGTAGCGAATATTTACTTGGTTTACAGAGTATCTAATGAGTATTTGCTTTATAAACGATATAACGAATCTAGTGCAACGGTATTCATTGCGGCGAATATATTCGGTTGCAATGAATACATCCTGCATGAAATTGCTTTTTACTAATATAGGTATAGTCACGCATGCGGTTAGCCGTTTTCATTTGGGTCTTTGCGTCCTTTTGCCTAATAAATCTACAAATGAATCGATTTTATGAATTTGATTTAAGGAATGAAATGTGTGACATCATGTGCAAAAGTTCTACGTTGTTATAATATGTAAATTTATTTATAAAAGCAAAGAAACAAAAAAAAATCTTTTTATTGATTAATATGTTAAATAGACAATATAATAACATCAAAAATAGCTTATATATGGGAGAGCAAATAAATATGTTTTAAGAAATAGTTTTTTTGGATTTTGTTACATAAAATACCTTTCATAAAAGTAGGGCTGAAAAAAGAAGTATTTTTACTGCTCTTTTCATCTAAAAAAAACAAAATAACAAAGCATGTTTACCTCTAACTTGAGTTCAAAACGTTAACCAGAAGAAAATCTGAATGAATTGTTAAATTTGCAGGTGCGTTGGCGATAATTAAATGCAGTAAAAACAAAAAAAAAAAAAAACGCCATAAGAACCTTCAATAAACACATTAATGAAAAACCCATACTGGTGATTCCGTATTACGTTCTGATGAGGGTTTTCATCGCTCCAATAATGCATATTGTGAATATTCAAATGTCCATCTGTGACTAAACCTGCTTCATCAGTAAACAAAAAATTAATGACAGATAATTTTGCCCTTTATTTTGCAACCACTAGCAATATCGTAAACGCGGTAGGAAATCTTGTTCCAATAGGTGATGGATTTTTTGGAAATGAAATGGATGAAGAAGTTGTTCTTTGAGGACTTCCGTAACAGATTCACGATTGACATTCGGTACAGCTGCGCTTATTCTTCTGGTGCTTATTCTAGGACTGTCTTCTACTATTCGCAAAATAGCTTCTTTATTTGCAACAGTACCATGCGTTGTGTTAACTCCAGAATCAAATTTTAGTTTTTTAAAGCAGCCAGCTTCTCCCAAACGCCTATCTAAGTCAATAAATGTCCTAACATTAGGCTTTTGCTCTAATGGGTATCCCTCTCGATAGATCTGTTGAGCTTCGAAAGAATTTGAACGAGCTTCGGCCGTTAACACATGATCATTGTACCCTGTATTCTACGAAACTATAGCGCACCATTTTGAAATAAAACTTTCAAGACACTATGCTAATATTGGTTTGACATTTACCAAATGTTTTGTTTCACGAAATCACGGCCTACCTTAAAATATTTTTTATTGCCTAATACCAATGGCAGTAATTTAAAATTTTGCCAAACTGTTGTTGAAATATTATATCTCAACATATAAAATCTTATATATAAATAGAAAGAAATAGCAAGCAATATAAAGAAACCAAGAATAAAGGTATAGTTATTTCTTCAATAATCAATAAATGCCCATTCATCGGATTTATTAGTTTAATATTATACAGTTTATATCATTGCACATGACGTTACACAAATCAGATCGAAATTTCTAATAGAGACACTGTACAATTATCACATATACTAGTGTATTTTCCCTATATTATAGTGCCATGCCTGCGTTAGTTTCCTGTAATATATTTTGCACGGTCCTCATATCACAATAATGGAAACATGATATTCACTTCTCACTAAAACGGCGTACATTACGTATAAATCAGCACACATGGAAATTGAATCCTATTAATTTCCCTAGTCCCTTGTTGTTATAATTTATTAAGGTAGGTAGAACATTTTAATTCTCAAACATATTTACCCCCATTAATGTAAATTAATCCTGCAAACAATACCCTTGTAAAATTAGTTTATAACATTTACGCTATGACAACAATGTAATCGGATCATATACTACGTATCTTAGTCGTTGAAAATCAATACTGTTGCTATCTAAATCCCTACACAAATACCCAGACACATATTAACCTATATTAGGTTAGGTAGATGCTTGGACCAGTTTAAATTGTTAATTCTCTTTTCATCAACGTGGCGACTCAAGTTAAATACCTTCGCCTTTTACATCGTTACCGGAGCATCCACCAAAAGGTGAGGTTTAACTTTCTGGGAAGTTTTACGTCCTGCAAATCAACCAAATTTAGAACTTTGACGACGGTCTTCGAGGTAACTAGTCGACTTTGCCTTTTCGTCAAGTTCGTCTGCTCACTAACAGGTTTCTTTGAAGGTAGCGACTTGCTACCCGTGTATATTCCGATAACTGACTTATCCACCTTTTAAATTAAATTATACTACGGCCGACTTAACTCATCTTTTTATCCTAAATAAATTCGTAAAGTAATCTGGATGTTCCGAAGTTTTTTCTGCTTGTCATTTTTGCAAGTGGATTTAAATGAGATGGCGCCGTTACTTTCTCAAAGAAAAGTAATTATTATTATTATTTTTTTTTTTGAATACGTGGATATGTTTTTTTTAAGTTTTTCTTAAAGTTATACTCACCTCTATGCTCCTCACGATACTTCGTGAGTTTAGAAAGCTTATGAATATGTCTTTTTGGGTGTGGCTCATAATATTCACCAATTCTTGAAACTGAATAACGTTAAGGTATGTAGATTATGTGTGTTTCCTATTTTTGCTATTTTACAGCTGGCCTTCCAACCTTATTCCTTTTAAAAGGAATCCCTCTTCGACTTCATATGCCCTCTTGAGCTACACAGTGCTACACAATTTGAGAGGAGATTGATGGATTTTATTATCTCTTCCCCACAAAATCTACATTCAGTTTCCTTTGCTAGTCCAAGCTTACTAACATGTCCTTTCAGTTTACAATGACCTCAAATTACGGCTATAGGTTCCCAGAACAGTTTTAGCTTACCTAATTCACCGAAGGTTCTCCGAATAGTTGGAGTTCCTCTGTTCTATTTCACATTTATTCAGTAATGTACTGCTATTTATTCCGCAAAAGGATTCGAGCCTTAAGAATGATGATTTTTCGTTATTTCGTTTCCATCCCCTCTTGTGTGTCCTTGAACCCACAGGAGGGCTACTTTATTCGTCTTGCCTCGCTTATTTGAATTCCCTAAACACTTCCACACTATCTGGGAGCTGATTACGTATAATCTTAGCGCTTTGATGCCTGCTTTATCAGATATAATGCTCTTTCAATACCATGCATTTCCATTTGAAAGATGCTCGAGCACTTCCTCAAGCTTTCGAAATATTTGTCATTTTGAAGCCATATTTGTATCATTTAATGGCATTCCTAGTCAATTTCAGGCAGATGTTTTAGTTCACTTGCTCTTGTTCCTAAGCGAAGTAGCTGGAAGGTTAAAGATAGCTCTTATGCAGGTTTTTGAAGTTTAAAAATACGATCAGCCTCACTTGAGTTCGCCCAGAATATTGCACCATACCCCAATCTAGAATGAACCCCGGCATAGAGTAGGCACTCGCAGCCGCCCCGACACTAACACTCCCCGAGATCCGCCTTAAACAGTAGCAGTACCGGCACAATACAGACGTGAGATCACTAACGTGCTGCTTCCAGGAGAGCCTGGCATCCAGAGTGAAGCCCAAACAAGTCGTCTCCTTGCAATCGGCGAGGACGGCGTTGCTATATGTCTATAGGTGCTATAGGTGCTATGTGTTATAGGTGTAGGTCTTCATCCTCATTAAATGCCAATACTTTCGTTTTGCTAACGTTGAGTGTCAAGTGGTTAGACGTAAACTAAATTGCTTTTAATTTTGTCTATTAGTTCCGACTGGGTATCCGCACTAACTACTACGGAGGAGTCATAAGCAATATATACAGTTGAGTTCCTTCGTCACAGATGGCAAGTCGTTGATGTACAGTAGGAAGAGCAATGGACTCGAAATAGAACCTTGCGGCACTCCGCGTTCCACTATCCCCCAGTCCGACTGTACCTTCCTTTTAGTATCATCATATGCCAACACACACTGCTTTCTATTGGACAAATATGATCTGACCCAATCGAGAGCGAGACCCTTGATTCCCAATCTCTCTATATACACAGGGTGAGTTTTTTATCTTGAAACAACGGAATATCTATATCTATATATCAAAAAAAGATCTTAATTAGATTTGTTATAATATAAGGGGCTCACTGGAATGGTGCCGAAAACTCGGATCCACCACCTCACCTCCCCAGAGTGGGAGGGGGGACAACTTTGAAATCTTAAATAGCCATCTTAAACGCCATCAAGTATGCAGTTTTTGTTTAAACTTTTTTTTCGATTCGTAACAAATTGCGCTGTAATTGCAAAAAAAACAAGATTGTGAACGTCTAGAAAAAATATACAAAAAAGAGAAGCAAGCAAACATGATTTTGTGTTTTTTTTTATTTTAACATTAAATAACATTTCAAAAAGCCATTCAACAACGAAGAACTTTACTTTATCATACCCTCCACAGCCTCCATTACTGTTCAAATATTCAACACTAACTAATTTGTATTGGATTAATAATCTAAATGGGGATCGGACAATGTGTAAGTATTCTGTTGTCTCAAGATAAAAGCTGACCCTGCATATCATTCGATTTTGCTAACATTCATTCTTTTTCTTTATCTGCTCTGTTAGTTAGTTTAACTCCTAAGTATTCCATTTGCTCCACTTTTTCTATTCTGTACCTTCTATTTCCACTGCATTTTATTATCATAATATATCTGTTCTGTCCATGTCTTTCATTACTATATATTTCGTCTTTAGCTCATGTATTTCATGTTTCATTTCGGTAATTACTAGGATGTGATTACTATCTGCATCTACTCCTCTATAGCTAACCAACTAACGTAGTATTGTACTTTAAGTATCAGTATGCGTACTGCTGTGTACTGACTGAATTGAAAAAATGCAAAATGAATTAAAATGAAAAAGAAATTTAAATTAGCTAGCTCAACGGATAAAATTTTTAAAAGGGCGCAAAAGAACAATTAACCTCAGAGTTACCCTCGCGAATTAAAACTTGAATCTAACCACGACAAGTAAATTGTGGGTGAAAGAAGTCTGACTTTCTTATTTACCCCAAAAATTGAAAAGGTTTAATTTAAAATAAAAAACCCAAAGATGCTAATTAACAGTCAACTTTATTATAACAAAAAAGAAAAAAAAATTAATTACAATTTGCATAAAAAAAACCGTGAACAGAAGGTTTTGGCCTAAATTTAAAAACTGCACGTGATTCTAAATTACAATAGGACAATGGTATTTCCTGTACAAAGCAAAAGATTAGTTTGTTCAGGAATATCATCTTTTAAATACCAAATCAATCCACGTGGTTTCAACTAACTAAAATAATTTCGTGGACAAACACTAAAAATTTACAAAATTGAAAACTAATAGCAAGCACAAAGCTTCATAATATACTATACAACACTGTTCATATTTAATCGTATTATATTCATCATACAAAATTGTATAAGCAATTTCTCATTTATTTCCCGGTGGAGATTATCGAGTATCACCACAGCGTAAAATAAACACGTCTACAGAAAACAGTTGTCATAAAACACGCGCCTAAACCCTCGCATCTCATTTTTCGCCCCTATATTATGACGTAGGTCTGTAAGAAATTTATATTTCACTCCTGCAATGACCTTTTGAAATGGTACGAGTTGGCGTTTAGATGCCTATTACTCGTACACCTATATGTCAGCCAAAGCTGTAGAGAGAAAGACAGGAATTAGCTCTCTATTGAACGACTCGTGGGTGTTAGGGCGGATGTAGCTGATAAGAACTCATTATGTAAACAAAGATCGTTTTTAATAGATTGTTTTTATGTTAATGCTCGTTTTGTTTTAGATAGTTTGCCATGAAAAGTCAATTAAAACGGTTATTTCAATTATACACAGAGTTATATTCTGAAAAGGTGTTTTATTCAGTGTATAATTACATAAACATCACAGGAAATATCGTATTACGTTGGTTTATTTGATAAAAAATAAAATTAAATTAAAAATACAAGAGAACTGGAAAAGTAATTAATACATAATGATTCTGAGAGTAAAATTAGCTTTTTAATATCTTGTGTTGCCCAAAAGTTATGTGTTGTGTAGAATATCTGCAGCATAAACGTTTAACAAACGTTTTATGCCTAGTTTCATAAATTATAAAATATTCGCAGTATAAAACTTTGCATTGATAATAACAATAAAATATAGTTTATCGCTTGCCAATTATACCGGGTACCCCAAAGTGGGTGGCATTCTAGAAATATATGGAATACCAAACATCAGAATTACACTCAAATTTTGTATCGCAAGTTATTCATATCTAAAATATTTTCAAAAATGCATGCTTGCCGCTTCTACCAATTTGGATAACAACTTTTTTAATTTAAATGGAACACCCTGCATATTTTTTTTTATTAATAAGTTCCTTATTCAGTTTTGTACAACTTTTGTAGTATATACTTTCTTCTACTTATATCCTTATTAAAGATAAATATTACTGTCAATATTTTTTGAGAAAATCCGAACCTTACAAAAGTATAGATAGGTTCTAGTGGAAATTTTAAACACCGCTTAACAAAGCCTTATGCTAATCTCACGTGACATCCAATTTAAGTAAAATATACAGAGCGTTTCATAAGTTACTTTTATGTAGTACGTATTGCTGTGGTTAGACAACCCATTTCGCAGAGTGTATTTTAAGTTGCATAGTTTGCTTGTTATGGTTTAATTTTCTTTGCTTAAACAGTTGTTTTTCGATTTACCGAGAATTTTTCACAATTTTTAATTTTGTTTTGAATAATTTTTGTTTAAGAGTTAATTGTATGATTTAATTAATTTAAGTGTTAAGGTTTTTTTAAATTATTCCTTTCATTAATTTGTCTATTGATTGCTTGTGCTGATTTAATGCGGATTCTATTCAATATTGTCGTTGAAATGTTATACGTCTGCGTTGTACGATTTTGAGAGAGGGATTTTTGTAAGAAAAATAATTGTAGAATTTTGTTAAGGACTTCCTTGTTCGACTATTGACGTGAGTAGACGTTTTTTTTAAATCTTTGTTGACATTTTGTAATTCATTTTGATATTGTAAATTTCGCGTGAATTCTGTAATTAATTAGTCAATCAAGGATTTCTTTTTATAATAATTGTTAATATATTGAAGAGTGGACTGTATAGATATAAGATCAATTATTATTTTTTGGTTAGGAAGATATATTTTTTAGTTTTTTCTCTCGTTATACTTTAAAGAGTTAATTCTCTGTTTTCCAATTTTGCTGTTTCATTTCATCAATCACCTCGTTAGGGTGAGTAGAAGCATTGTTCTTGCATTTAGTTTTTTTTTTCAGTAAATTTCAAATAATTATCCACGCTTAGTTTACTTTCATTTGTGAAACCACGTGCATAGAAATTCAAAGGTTGTGTATTTTGGATTATCTTCCTGAACAAACAAAACTTTTGCTGTGTATCGGAAATAGCATTGTCCTATTTTAATTTAGAGTCAAGTGCAGTTTTTATTTTAGGCCAGAACCTTCAGTTCAAGGTTTTTTCTGCACAATTGTAATTTAACCCATTTTGAAAAGTAAAATTGATTGTTAATTAGCGTCATTGGGTTAAAAATTCTGTTCTTTTATTTTATTTTAAACCTTTTCAATTTTTCGTGTCATTTTAAGAAAGTCTGATTTCATTCATCACAATTTACTTTTCGTGGTTAGATTCAAGTTTTAATTCGCGAGGGTAACTCTGAGGTTAATTGTTCTTTTGCGTTCATAATTTTTTTTCCGTTGAGCTAGCTAATTTTATTTTCTTTTAAAAATCAGTTCTGCATTTTTTCATTTAATTCAATCAGTATACAGCAGTATGAAAAAATTAAATCATTTTTTGAAGTAGTACACCGTCCTGCTTAAGCTATCCTTAATCATTGATAACCAGACATCTTTAATTTCCAGGCTTGGTGTGCTTATAGCATTTGGTGCTATGGTCATGTATGCTGCTTCTTTCAGTTTCCTTTTTGTGAAGTTGTCCTCTCTTGCCAGGATTGTTGCTTCCTCCCATTCAACCCTGTCATCTTCTTCGAAGCATGTTGAGCCAAGCGAGACTTATCCGTATCTCCCAGTCGAACTAATTTTTGGTGTTCTTTGATTCTGACTTGCGTGGGTCTACTTGTAAGTCATTGGACAGTTTGGAAAGTTCTTAAGGACAATTTGTTGTATCCATACCACATTCAACGCGTTCAGGCACTACTACCTGCTGATTTTCTCCACGTATTGCATTATCTCAGTGGATACTGCAAACATTAGTTCGCATCCCTCTATTCCTGACACAGATTCTTCACAAATTCGCTTGAGGTATTTGAAGATTGCTTTCAACATCAGTTCTCGTTGAATGTTTGGGTTGGAATTGTGGGTGACTATCTAATTGGACCGCTATTTCTACCAGGAAGATCTACTGGCGTGGTATGCCGCAACTTTTTGGAAGCAACGCTGCCTGAATTTCTGGAGGATGTACTATACGCGACAAGAATTGTAATGTGGTTTATTCACGATGGTGCACCACCACATTTCAGTTTGGTTGCTCGTAATTTCTTAACAGCAACATACGGAGATCGCTAGATTGGTCGAGGTGGGCCACACGCATGGCTACGCTCGATCCCCAGACTTAAACCCCCAAAATTATTTCTTCTGGGGATCTCTGAAGTAAATAGTTTACGCTACTCCACTGGAGAATTTGGACAATTTGCGAAATCGTATAATTGCTGGGTGTAACTCAATTGGAAACGACCCTGGTATGTTTGAAAGAGTTCGACAGTCAATGACGAGAAGATTGAATGCTTGTATTCCGGCTGGAGGAAGCCATTTCGACTATTTGTAGATGAGCAACTTTAAATGTTGTTACTGGTCGCAATCTTGTTCGCCCTGTATCTTCGAAACAAAGGGGTTTTTCAAAAATCATCATAGGACAAAATATTCTTAGAATAAGCCAAGGAATAATCACTTGAATTTTTGCCGCATGTTTACCTAACACCCTGTAAATTCTTTCGTTCTCTGATTCACGTTGTCCGGCTTTGTTTTGGTTAGGGTTTGATCTGTTGGTGTTCGTCATTTTTATTGCTGTTCTAACTTGTAGTTGTTGCCTATTCTCTTGATTTTCTCCGATAAGCCTTTTACGCACTGAATTACAGTTGTACATACCTTGCCTTGCTGTTCTGCGTCTTGACTCTGTTGTGTTACCCCATTCTTCCTTGCTAATGAAGCGCCTTGTTTGTATGTCCATTCTGTTTTAATGTGTGGGTTATGCTGTTGATCTCCTGTTTTCTGTCTTCGTCCTTCTGAGCAAATATCCTGGCTTCTATCATATAGGCACCTCCAGGCTGCTCCAACTTTCACATTGTTTCGGGTGGTTGGAGTCGAAGTGTAAGCATTGTCCTGTGTGTAGACTTTTTGTACACTGTAGTCTAGAGTGTGCAACAATCTTTCATCATGAGTTACTTTAAATAACTTGCAGATACAAAATTTGAGTTAATTCTGATGTTTGGTACTTTATGTACTTCTAGTATGCCACCCACGTTGGGACACCGATCTATGCTGGGATATGATAAACCGCATTTCCACAGAAATTTTTTTACATTTAGTGTAGGTAGGTAAATGCGGCAATTTGAGTGAATTGAATTTAGTTTTATTTGTATATTTCTATATTTATTGTCAACCTTTAGAGGTATCTCTTTACAAAAGGAAAATATACCTACTTACAACGTTTCTGTATATAAGGAAAAATGCTGAAGTTACAGCAATTTGTGACCGTTTCCCCAGGAGCATCTGTTGTCGAATACAATGGGCAAAAATATCTTCTTTTATTTGTTTGCTAGACCCTATTGATTTTATTGCTTGAACATTTTCCTCTCGTAGCCACAGATGTGGTACATGATATTATTTGTTCTATACGCAGTAAAAGTACTGCCAGCTGATGTAGCGTATAGTAATTTTATTATAACAGCTTTGTAGGCATGATGCATAGAAGTATTATACAGGATGATTCTCAATACATGCGACAAACTTTAAGCGCTGATTCCTGGGGTTATTTTGATCATAAAAGTTCATAAGAACATATATCCCAAAATCGCTAAAGTTGCACAATGTTTATTAGTAAGTTAACATGATTAATGTTTTTTTATTATAAATTAACAAAATAATTAGTAAAACAAATTTAACTTATACTAACTGTTGAAAATGACCGCTCCCAACCGCAATACAAGCTATCCTCCGTCGTGTTGACTGGCGAGTCCGTTCTAAAATACCAGGGGTATTTCGAATTGTTTGAAAAGCTGCGATAATACGATTTCTCAGTTCATCGTCATTTCCAATGGGAGTCGTATAAACTAATGATTTAAGGTGACCCCCAGAGAAAAAAGTCCAAAGAATTTAAGTCTGGAGACCGAGGAGGCCACGGTTGTGGACCTCTCCAACCTATCCAACGATCTGGATACGTATTGTCCAAAAAATCGCGAGCAACTAAACTAAAATGCGCTCGAGCACCGTCATGCATAAAATACATTTGTAATCTTAATTGCAACCGAACTTCTTCCAGCAGTAGTGGTAGCTCGTCTTCAAGAAAATTGCGCTATACCTCGCCATTTAACCACATCGGTAAAAAATGTGGACCTATCAAATGATCTCCAAGAATTCCGGTCCACACGTTGACAGAGAATTGATGTTGCTGACAGGCATTCGCTAGTTCGTGCGGATTTTCTTCGGCCTACATGTGATTATTATGAAAATTAATGATGGCGTTTCTAGAGAAAGTAGCCTCGTCGGTGAAGAATATTTGAGCCAAATAGTCAGGATTTTTTGCGATTTTGTGTTGCATCCATTGACAAAAAGCCACTCTTTGCGGAAAATCTGCCGGCAAAAGTGCCAGCACCCGTTGAATGTGATATGGATACAACAGTTGATCTTTCAATATTCTCCAAACTGTGGCCTGACTAATGTTTAAAGCAAACGCAATTTTTCTGGTGCTTGTAGTAGGATGTTCCTCAATTTCATTTAGTACCATTTCTTCAACTTGTGGAGTTCTCACTGTAGATGGGTGCCCGTTATCAGTCGTCCGTTTTTTAAAATTTCCCGTTTCACTAAGACGTTGGTGAAGACGGGCAAATATTTGAATGATGCGGGATGATACGGTTCGGGTATCGTTCTTTATAAAGACGTCTAGCAACACGCGAATTTCCATTGGCAAGACCGTAAACGAAATGCATATCACACATCTCAGCATTCGTGTAATTCATTTTAGAAAACAGAAACTGGCAATAAACTGAATGAATACTCAAACAGCAATTGACAAATATTGAAATGACTCAACACATTAGTTTTTAAAGAACCAACTGTGATATTATATCGTGTTAGTCATAGTTCATAATTTATTATTAAACATTCAATAACTTTAAAACCAAACCGTTTTGGACATATACTCATAGAACTTTATGATCAAAATAACCTCAAGAATCAGCTCTTAAAGTTTGTCGCATATATTGAGAATCACACCTGTATATAGTCAATACCCTTTAAAAGCGTTGTGCTGCAAACAACAGACAGTTATATTTAAAAACTGATTGTCACTGCACAAATAAACATTGGTTGAAGAATTACTTGTTGTTGACATTGTATACTGTAATAATGAAAATCAATCTGCGAGTAATCATTCTAATCTAGCAATTTAATAACGCGAATGCTTCTATCTACTACCGCTTTACACTGTATTATTGGCAAATATTTCTGAATCAAAGCCAAAATGGGAATTGTTCACGTTATCAGATTCTGTTCTGAATGAATATCGATTTTGAATCAAGAGGTCTGCGTTCCTACGCAGTTGTATTGAATCCATGGGCACGTCAGAGCCAGAGTTTTCACTATTCTATTTTCACTAACACACAAGTTATTTATATATTCATGTATATATTGATATTCTACAATAAATGTCGTTGCTTACTTACATAAACTAATTTTCCGGTTTCGCTAGTTTCGTGGTTGTTTCTTTAATTTTATTGAAATATTGTTTTTATCGATTATGACTCACAACATTCGCAAGTAAATATAATGCTATTTATTGACGAGCTTTGAAATAAAGAAATCTTTACCGTCATTGCCACCAAAATGCGAAGAAAAGAGTTTCAAATAAATTTCAATATTGTTTTGTTATGTTTAATTCAAATCCTTTGAAAAAATAATAGTAATATTATTTGTTATTTTAAGTGAGTATACAAAGTGCCCCACTGTAATACTAGTCTAGAGTTTTTCGTCATAACACTTCTGGCGTATAGAGTCTTGATCTCAACTTCATTATTTGATATCGAATGATACAATTTCTATTTATGTAATGAATTTTTCGTATCATGAATGGCTAGCTTTTTTTAACATTATAGTTGCAAACATTTGATATCGAATGATACAATTTCTATCTATGTAATGAATTTTTCGTATCATGAATGACTAGTTTTTTTTAACATTATAGTTGGAAACATTTTTCGTATTCTCTGCTTCCAAGAATACTTAAACATGCCATGTCAAGGTTGACAGATGACATAACCTATCTGTCGCTAAAAAAATCGTCCACTTTGTAGTTTCAGTAAAGGTAATAAAGCATGCAAAGTTTCAAAAAGGCAGGAGTAGTCCGAGAAAAGGGCGTTCCCTCTCATTATATCCATCCAATCGGTCTACGAAATAATACAATTTTAACAATTTTTTTCACTTATCTTTAGAAGTAGCTTTTACAAACCTCCAGCAAATTAACAATTAGGTAAATTAATACAATTTTATTAAAATTTAAAATACAATTTGACAAATTTCATTATAGAATTTTCACAAAATTAACAAAATATGCCTGAAGATGGCCTATTAGGCGAAACTAGTTGCATGCATTTTTGCAATTAAAGAATTGATTAAATCGAACCGCAATTTTGTGCTATTTTACCTACTATACAATTAGGTAAATGTTTCTGCATCATTATATAATTACTGAAAAAAAACGGTTTTTTTATCTACTTATTTCGAAGCCTAACAGAATGATTATTGTTTGGAGTTTGAGCGTGTATTTTCGTAACTAGATTAGTCATAATTGCTTCACAAAGTACACAATTGATTAATTATAAATGAATTTGCCCGGATAATAAATCATCCAGTACGGTACACGATCTAATTTGAAGCAACTAGGTAGGCAGGTCGTTAGGGGAAGATACGGGGTTGTTTACAGCAACCGATTATGCAGATGTGACCTTAATGTGAGACGAATGCAATTACGATCAGCAACATGCACATGGTTATAATGGAATGATTTTCAAGACAATTCTCTAGATATTACTCGGTCATGTGGCAGCAATAATCTTCGACCTATATGAAAATGCATCTGCTCTCGATTTAATGGATGCATAATTACGGGAGTCAGTACGTCTGAAGAATTAGAATTGGCTTCAAGATGTTAATATTTTTCTCGCTACCGTTGTTATGGATCATTGTTTAATATCATTATTATTTCCACTCTTATGCCAATATCTCGAATGAGATGACATCGATTGAGCTATTTATTGATTACGTAGTATTACATTTTGCTTTAATTTCAGCCCGATTGCTTTAGGGGCGCTTTTCACTGGCTTATTGAAGCAGAGCCTTTTTATTTTTAAGGACTTCAATGATAACAAACCTTATGATTCACTTATAGAAAGCTAGAAGAACTGAAACTTTACTGAACTACTGAAATTGGATAGATGAAAATCATAGGAATATAAAATATATTCATTCCAATGTAAAACCAAAAAATACAGTTTAATAAAATACACATATGTGTTTTTTTATTAAATTGTATTTTTGATTTTACCTCAAGGAACAGTTGTGATAATATATATGTCCGTAAAACAAAAGAGATTAGATTAGATTAGATTAGGATTGGGGTGGCCTACGACCTGTTTCACCGCGACCTTTTCAGATCTATTGTGATCCTCTTACTGCAACAACAGAGAAGATAAGAACCTAAATATGTTTTACTTTTTCTTTAATCGGCCGATATTAAACCTTTTTTTAACTTATATAATTATACAATTTCCTAAAAGCATTACAATATTATTTGTATATTAATTAAAGACTTGTTTTAAAACTTACATTGCAATTGTCCTAATATATCGAATTCCTCTTTTCTGTTTACTGTTTCTATCGTTTTATACAGGTGGCCATCACATTCGCGTCGGTTTATATACGAAAAGTAGTAACATAGTTTCATTTTTTTGTTGTTAAGGGTTATACAGGTTCAGAAGGACTATGTTTCAAAATTATTTTGAAGTATACAGGTTGACTCAAAAAAAGTTACACACCAAAGTTGTGAAAAATTAAGTGGAACACCCTGTATATTATAACATACTTTCATAGTACAGACTAAATAAAGGCAAGTTGGTGTAAGGTTTCTTATACTTAACTCGACTCGTTTACGAGATAATTAACTATTCTTCAAAATGTAGACCAAATTTTAAGAGACATGCCCGTCATGCATATTTAAGCCAGATATTTTAAACTGTATTTACTTTTTTAACTAAAGCATTAGACTTGGTAATAAAATAAAAGTAGTTCAAAAAAAAATACAGGGTGTACGAAAACATACTTTTAATTTTCGCTATTTTTAAAGGCAAGGGAACTTTCTTATTTTAAATAGAACACCCTATATTTACTACCTTATTTAGATTCTAATTTTAACGGTCTTTAAGATTGTATTAATGCTTCCTATACTTATCTCTTGTAGTTTCTTAGTAATTTAGAATTTTCTATTCCAAATATTATTTTCTGTCCATTCTTTTTACAAAGTAGGCTTAGACAAAAGTGTCGCTTATTATTCATTAGAAACCTATCTCTTATAGTTTCTTAGTAATTTAGAATTTTCTTTTTCAAATATTAATTGCTATCCATTATCTTTTTTTTACATTTTTACATTTTTTTACAACATGGATATAGACGATATTTGTCAGCCTAATTATTCAACTGACTTTTCCTACATACTAATTAAAAGTGATGACTAAGTAAACTTCAGAAATCTACTTCATTAAAACGGATAAACTGATATGTTAAAAACTGCTAATGTTTTAAAAAATGCTCAAAATGATGGCCATCGTTTTCAATGCAGAGGCGTACTCTTTCTTGAAATAAGTCTTTAACATTACTCAAAACATTTGGTGTTATAGATCGAAACGCCATTCTTATTCGCTCTTTCATATTGTCGAGTGTGGTTGGTAGTATGTCATAAACAATATTTTTAATATATCCCCATAGAAAACAAAGTCTGGGCTCGTTGGATCTGGAGATCTTGCTCTCCAATTCTGTGGACCCTCGCAGCCTATCCACCTGTTGGGATACTGCCTATCTAATTCATCTCGAGCGCTTATTTGAAAGTGCGCAGGACACCGCCTTATTGCAACCAAAGTCTTTGTTGAATATTAATAGGTATATTTTCCAAAAGTATTGCTAATTTATATTTTATAAATTGTAGAAACATGGCACCATTTAGGTGACTATCAAAAAAGTATGGCCCTATCACGTGCTTTCCAAGTATTCCGCCTCACACATTAACAGACCATCGATATTGACGATTTAGGGTTCTAAAGATATTGGGCTTCTCGTCACTGTAATAATGAAAATTATGCCTATTAACTAATCCGTTGTTATGAAAAGTTGGCTCAACCGAAGATAACACATAATCGAGAAAATTTTCATCTCCTAACTTTGCTAGAACCCATCAACAAAATTCAAGCCGCCGATCGCAATCTGCTTCCAAAAGTTCTTGATGCAATTGTTTGTGGTAAGGGTAAAATTTGTTCATCTTTATAATTCTTCTGATGCTCCCTCTTCTTATCCTTGTAGTTTAATTTATTTTTCGCTGACATATACAAGTCAGCTGACTTGTACATGGATTTTCAGCAAGAGATCCGATAACTAAAATATTATTTCCTTCATTTACGGTAACAGGTTTTTGTTGTTCTGTCTGAAGATACACTTCCTGTACTTCGGAAAACTTGCACCAAATTTTAAAGAACGCTTATTGGGATCGCGTCTATTAGGATATTTTTGCGCATAAATCCTTGATGCTAGCAAACAATGTTCTTCACACTCTCCAATTATTAAAATCATATCGATCCTTTCTGCTTGAGGGTAATTTCTCATTGTAAATAATTAAAATGCTTTTTAAATAACCACGAGTAATAGTGATGCGTAACTGACAAATTCTGTTGCTGTCATAGATAATAAATACGTTATGTACTGTCGAATGACTTTTGTGTACAGTCTAGTTCAAGTTTTAAAAGAAGTATTATTCTTATGGGCTATATGCTTGCCTTTTTATTTTATACCTACTCATATGTGCCTATCCCCTTCCATGATTGGGATTGTTTCCAGATTTATTTGACGGCTGTCGGTAATGATAATGTCTGCATTATTCGCTGTTTCCTGTTCCTGTCATTTTTCGATTTCGAATATATTTCTGTGACTTGCATTTATCCCAGGTTTTTTTTCCTAACATTATTTATTAATTTTAAATTAATCTGAATTTATAAATACTACCAACACCGTCATTTGTGTTGTTAGTATGTAATTAAAACAGCTGTTATAATTACATATAGGTAACCTAATTTTTCGAGAAGTATGTTCTAATACACATTGGTTTTATATTTGAGAATATTTATTTATGGTACTATTTATATAAGAATCATTAATGTACTATTAGAAGATATTATAGCGAAAGGAGAAACATTATTTTCACTGATAAATCGTGGGTAAAAAACATTTTGCAGCAGAGTGGACTGATAGCACAGCAAGTACATCTAGACGAGCATTTGTGCAAGATTTAAGTATCGATCTCTAAGAGCAACAAAGGGTAATGACCAACATTATGCATTAGTTGATGGCAACAAAAATGGCTTCGTTCTGAGTGCTAAGACATGTCTCTGCTTACCCAGCAAAGATATGACACTGTTTTCTACCGAGAATTAGAAAAAAACTTCACTAAACATATTATCAAAGGTATGATAGTCAGAGTAGAGAAATATGGCGGACAGTGACGGTGGTAGATGTGAAAAGTGCAACCTCAAACTCGTAAACAAAAGTGATAAAGTCCTTAAATGCAGTGAGATATGCAACAATTTCCTCCACTATGGATGCAGCCCTTATAAACCCGCCGAATTGAAGTTTCTGGAAGTAAATTATAAAAATATAAAGTGGCATTGTTGTGTGTGTTCTTCTAACGGAAAACAAGTGAATCAGAATGATATTCAGGTAAAATTAGAAGAAATTACTAGAAAACTCGACGCTCTAACAACAGTAGTAAGCGAACAATCATCAAAAATCGCAAAACAAAATATTATATTAAATAACCTAAAAGCAAATGATGCAGTTAAGAAACAAACAAATCCAATGAAGGATACTTCGATAGGACCAACAACACGATCGAAATCGTCGCCGATAGGTGTCACTGGGGGAGAGATGCAACTATATTCAGCAGTAATACAGAATAAAAATGATAAACAAAATGAAACCATGAACCAAGCTATTCGTGTATCAGCGGATATAGATAAACTACATGAAGACACTAATTCTACAAAGAAGAGAGAATCGTTTGATATAAAAAATGAAATCATTAAAAATACGGATTCAAATGAAAACACACAAATAAACAGAGAATCCCGTCACGAAAAACAGGCATCAGACAAAAGCACCAAAAGAAATACAAAAACTATACGCGGTCAACGTACGAATACAGTTTTAAAGGCAGAAGAAAACCGCAAATGGATTTTTGTCTCACAATTGGTCAAATCAACTACGGAAGAACAAATAAAAACATATCTAGCAGAAAATAATATAAATACTTGTACAATGTAATAAACTAGATATAAAAAATAACGAAATCGCAGCTTTTAAGGTAGCTGTAAAAGAAGATATGTATTGTAATATGTTCAACCCAAATTTATGGCCAATTAATACCATCATTAGACCGTATCGAACGAGAAATTTTCGGAGGACAGTTGCATCACCTCTTCAGACGTAATTGAGGTTCCCACTGTTGATGATATGACCAAGGAATCGCTATTCTCTTTAATACACCCAAAATATACGAAGCATCAGGAATAAAACAGATGACCTGAAAATTTTTATTACTGAACTAAATACTAATATAAATGCAATCGCAATAACTGAACATTGGCTTGAAAAACATCACACAGTATCCATTGAAGGTTATGAAATGGCTTCTAGCTTTTGCAGAACTTCCAAGAATGGGGGAGGCTCCTGTATCCTTCTCGAGACGGGCACTGTCTATGAAGAACTTAGCAACCTGAAAGAAAAAAGTCTAGAGTCAGTCCTCGAATGCAGTGCGGTTATGATAACTCATTTAAAAATAATCATTATAAACATTTATAGACCCCCATTGGGGGATATTGATGAATTTTTTAATAGGCTGGAAGCAATGCTCCTTGAAACTTGTAGAAGTAAACACAAAATACTAATTAGTGGAGATTTCAATATCGATCTTGCAGTTGATTCGATAAATGCAAACAGACTTAAAGATACTTTCAAATCATACAATTTACATCAATCTATAAACACTCCCACAAGAATTACGGACACTAGTGAGTCAATAATCGACAACATCTTTCTAAATATAATCCAGTATGACTCAGAAGTGATAACATCCACCTTATCTGACCACATGGCTCAAAGAGTAAGCTTCTCTGTTCCTAGTCTCTACACCAGCAAGAGTTCTGGAAAAATGACAAGGAGACTATTTCCGAATAGCTCTTTGGAAACTATAAACAATGAATTGGGAAATGAGACTTGGAATGAGGTCTTGAATACAAATGATGTAAACGTGAGCTATTCGAACTTTCAAAAAATACTAGTCAATACTATTGAAAGAAATACTATTAAAAAGACAATACACTTTGAGAACTCATTAGAAAAAAAATGGCTTACGGAACACATAAAAATGTTAACAGGGATAAAACGACAGTTGTACGAAGCACTAACGAAAGGCAGAGTACCCCTGGAAGTTTATAAAAGATTTTGTGAACACCTAAGGCAAGAAATCACTGAATCAAAGAGAAGAACGTATTCCGAGCATATCCTGAACTCAAAAAATGCTATTAGAGAAACTTGGGAAGTTATACAAAGCTGCAAGGAAAAAACAACTAAAACACATATTTTGACCCTTCCACATTTACTGAAAAAAGTTGCGGCACAAAAGAAGTACTAGATAAAATGAACAATTTCTTTATTTCGGTATCGGATATCTCCGTCTCCGCTGCTCAGCTTAATGGAGTGAACAATGAAAGTATAAGACGAATACCTCAGACGTTTTTCCTTTTACCAACAGATTATAAGGAAGTGATAAACACATTAAAAGAGTTAAAAAACACTAACACAACAGGCTATGACGAGGTCTCTACATCTGTGTTAGTGTACTGCGCAGATGCCATTGCAGTGCCTTTAACACATATAATAAATAATTCCTTCCAGTCTGGTGTATTTCCCAATTTATTAAAACACACGCTCATAAAGCCGATCTACAAAAGTGGCGATAAGAAAGATATGAAAAACTACCGACCTATTGCCATAGTGTCGAATATATCAAAAATCTTTGAAAAGCTAGTTCTGAAAAGAATAACACACTATATAGACAAACACAAAATTTTGAATACTTACGAAAACGGGTATGTAAAGGGAAGATCAAACCAATCGTGCATTATACAGCTTATGGAGGATTATCGTTGCTGGTCTAAACGAAAAGCACATACTGCATGTTCCCTGATGGATTTGAGTAAGGCGTTTCGATTGCGTGCATCACGAAATATTGTTTCATAAACTGGGAGGTGATGGGATTCCGTGGCGTACCGTGGATTGGTTGCGTGCTCTCTTCTCAATAGAAACCCAATGTACTATTGGCGAGCGAGGAATCTGGTAAGGAGGTGAATCTGACGGGATGGTGGGCCTAGAGGGGTACCACAAGGAAACAAGTTTGAGGCCCGATTATGTTCTTGTTGTACGTAAACGACCTGCCAGCAGTGACCGACAGTCAGACGTAATGTTCGCTGATGACACTCCTCAGTTGCACGTTGTGAAATGGGTCTAATTAACACCTTACAGAAACAACTTACGCTTATATGAAGAATGGTTTCTAAAAATAATTTAAAACTAATATCCTAAAAAAAATTAATATATTTTAACACGAAAACATAAGTATACAAACAAAACAGGAACACTACCTCATCAGAGAGAGTGCCGGTCTTGCTGATCTGGACGCGGACCTATTTGGCAAGGCAATACAAACACTGCGGCAAGCTGTCTAGTGCGTGTTAGACTAAGATCAATCCGACATACGTGAGGCCGCGCAGCGTTAACTGCATACTAACGGGATGTGACTCCAGACTAAAATATAGATATATTCTGGGCAACTCAGTGCATGCGAAAGGATATTATTTTACAAAAGCCTTGTGTTAGATCTTTGTTTAAATTAACTTAAGACAGGTGTAAATGCCTTAAAAAACAAATATCTAACTCTCCCGCCTATACGTTTTGGAGTGTGCTTTGTTCACTAAAAACAAAAAAATAGCGGAGTTTTTCCAAAAGTACGAAAATAGACCATGTAGAGACACTAGAGGTGCATGTAAAAAAAGCTAATTCCGCCATTCACGCTCTAAGTAAGTGAAAAAACATAATACCAATGCTTAAAAATATATAATCACTACCGATGCAGTAAATCACTTCGCAAACAATTAAAAATGTATAATGAACTATTTAAAACAAGGGCACAATAATGTAGAGGACTTTTTAAAATGAGACAATAGGTATATAATTCAGGTCATCTGTGATACTGTTATGTATTTTTTTTTTATTAATTTACAAATCCTTTAAGGATACTTTATGTGATTGTTTTATGTATTATTTGTTATTTACCTTTTGACGCTTTCGACACAATTTTTGTACCATAGAAAGAAATGAAAATAAATAAATAAAATAAATAATAAAATTATATAATATTTAACATTGTGGTTTTAAGTTAATTCATTTAAGTTGAAGAAGTCATGTGGAAATTGAAAATGAACCCAAAGAGTATATAAATCAACATTAATATTCTATCCTTTTATCCAATGTACACAGTGGAATAACATAAAGACAAACAAAAACAGCATCAACAGGATGACATTTAACAAGCGCAACATAAATTCATCAATTATCAGCGCGATAACATACGAAAAATAAGTACTTAAATGATTGGCATCGTTGGGTATATTCCATAAGAGTAATACTTCTCTCAACGTGAAACAAATATCAATGATAATAGCCGACACTTTTGTCTAAGCTACTTTTGTAAAAGAATGATAGAATTAATATTTGGAATAGAAATTCTAAATTACAAGAAACTAAGAGATAGGTATAGGAAGCATTAATACAATTTAAAACGTTAAAATAGAATCTAAATAAGTAATAAATACAGGGTTTCATTTTTTCATTTTTCATGTTTCCCAAAAATTAAAAATAGTTTTTGTTATCCGTATATTTTTTTCGTATTATTTTATTTTATTATCAATATCAAATAAATACAGTTTAAAATATCTGGTTTAAATATGCATAACAGGCATATCTCTTAAAATTGAGTTAGGGATAAGAAACCTAACACCAATTTGCGTTTATTTAGTCTGTACTATCAAATATGTCATAATATACAGAGTGTTCCATTTAATTTTTCACAACTATGGTTGGTAACTTTTCTTTGGTCATCTGTTACTTCAAAAATTTTGAAATGTGGTCCTTCTAACCTGTATAACCTTAACAAACAAAAATAAAATAGTCACATTTTCGTATATAAACCATGCGAATGTGTGGCACCCTATAATATTTTATGTGTTACCTTTTAAATAATTAAATTTAGAAACACAAAAAAGAGAGGACAAAAAATACTTCTGAAACAACCTGCATATTTTAGTGCAACAAATAAAATTAAAATTAGCAGGATAAATATACTCACAATCAGTGCGTGTTACTAAAATAAGCATTACAAAAAGGCTATTTTAAGCCACTTTGATATCTAAAAATGGAAAATAGTATGTTATTAACTCGAACCACAACGGATTCTATAAATATATAATATTCCAGTGGAGCGCATAAATTTAGGGAAACCCTTACTTACCCATGTGTTTAAACACTAAAATCAATGCTTAGAACGGGATTATTCAACCGCCGCACAACTCGGTTGAAATCAATTTCCTAAGGAAATTTAAGTAAAGCATGTTTAAATTTACTTTTGCGTATCCATCAGATAACGTAACATATTGTCGTTAGGCGCTGGCTTGACACAACACATAAATGATACCGGACGTAGAATTTATATTGTAGACCGTGAGCTAATGAACAATTTCTTCTTCGAGAAATTAGACGGGTACCAAGCCATATACATACATAGAATTACAAATATTTTTATCGACTTTGATTAAATATTCTGAAGGGCATCGCTTCAAGAAATCGCGTTAAACAACACAAAGCGACGTCGTATAGAAAATGTCAAATGTAAAGCAATTTAAAAAAAGTGAAATCACTAAGTCAGTTATACAGGTGAGAAGACTGTATTAACAGAGTTGGCAGTTATATGGATAAATTACGATTTATTATGGTATTTGTTCTTACAAAATTCGAAAATAGCGTTGACGATGGAAAAATCAATGATGACATACGAAAATTAGTGACGGGTGGAGGATTGACTTTAGAAGCTAAACAAAAATTGGGCACGAAACGTTTAAAGCAGGACATTTGTGCATATGGCACGGGGAAGTACATGATGCACTCTGGTCAGGTTCTGGGCTGGTACCGTGTCCTGGATCTTCTTATGGCCGATGCTTCGTCCAAAATTGCAAGAGACACTAAACGCATACACTCAATAAGGCTAATTCACGGTGAATAAAATAAGATAATGCCACTCCCAGCATGTTAGAATCATGTGATGGGATGATGTAAGACACAGGTGGCTACTTGTCATTTCATTGACTAGAAATAAATTTTGACCCCTAACCAACTGCATATTTCGCCCAAATACATAGTTACTTCCCGGAAGTAGCAAATTTGTTTGAGTTAACAAAGTACCAATGTCGTCTCAACAATGTGAAAGTAATTGAACCAATCCAATATTTTTACAAAGTTGAACTATATTTTTGTGTTAAGAACATACCGAACTAAATAATTTGTATGAATATATTAAACCTTCTAACCAAATATTTTGTTTCAGTCAATAGTGTAATTTTTTTACATGTATTTGAAACAACAAAGGGCATGCTTGTTGTAAAGAAAATATATTTAACCAAATCTATTTGGTTGGTTTAAATCATATGTGGGCAACAACCGGCCCGCTGTAAGATTTGATCCGGCCCGCGAGACATTTTGAAAAACCCAACTAAAAAAAAAATATTACACCAATTACTCATACTCACTCCAAATGAGGATGATCGAGTCATATGGGGTTTGTCGCTTGCTCCTGCGAAATCAAGGGAAGAGTGAGGCGGCAAACATCAAAACCTTTGATGTTTGCCGCGTCACTGGCGGCGCAACAAAAGATTATAGCTACTCCAATGTTCTACACTAGACGATTCTAGATCATTCCTTCATTTTGCCTATATAAGCGGGTGGATGGAACAAACTTTAGTTCAGTTCTATTTGAGCTACCGAGGTGATAACTTCGACAAACGATATCCTAGCAAACTGCTAGTGCCGTCAATTTGCTTTGTGACTTTGTGTGCATCTTGAGTGCTTACTAATTATATTTTGTTATTAAGTTTATCGAACGAAAAGTAAACGAAAATGATGTCTGGTGGAAAGAAACGAAAAGTAGATTGCAGGAGGTCGCCAGTTTCAAGAAAAATGGACTGAAGAATTCTTTGTTTATCTTGCACAATGGTAAGCCTATTTGTTTGCTGTGTAATGAATCCATTTCAGTGATGAAAGAATTCAATATAAAGAAGCATTATACAACTAAGCATCCAATGCTGCACTCACTGACAGGATAAAATAAAAAAAGACAAAATCCAGAAGCTTACCGCAAAATTGGGAAAAAATAGCAGCAAATGTTTCATAACAAAGAAACACAACTCATAAATGTTGTGAAAGCTAGGTTTTATAGTTAGTTCAAAATTGGCAAAGTCATTAAAAACCATTTGCCGAAGGAAAAATTTAATCAAGGAAGTATATTAGAAGTTTGCAGTGTTTTGTGTCTTGAAAAGAAAAATGAATTTGAAAAAATTAGTTTGTCAAGACGAACTGTTGCCCGACATATAGAAATGATGGCTAATGATATAAAAACACTTTGACTGACCGCATGCCTGCTTTTGAATCATTTTCCATAGCATTACACGAGAGCACCGATTTGTCTGACACAGCTCAACTGGCTATATTAATTCGAGGTGTTGATAAAGAGCTCACTGTTACTGAGGAATTGCTTGCTTTACAGCCGCTAAAAGGAACCACTACAGGAGAGGACATTTTTAATGAAGTTGAAAAGGTATTCACAAGTTTTGGTTTGCCATGGTCAAAATTAGTTGGTGTATGCACAGATGGTGCACCTTCTATGGTCGGCTTACGTAAAGGTTTTATTTGAATTTTGTATGAAAAAGCAACTGAATTAAATGTGCAAAAAGATGATCTGAGAGTCCTGCATTGCATTATCCACCAACAGAACTTGTGTTCTAAGTCCATTCGACTCCACAATGTTATGAATGTGGTAGTAAAAACCATCAATTTTATTCGATCCCGAGGGCTTAACCATCGTCAGTTCAAGGCGTTTTTGGATGAAAATCAGCCGAATATGACGACGTAACATATTATTGTGAAGTCAGATGGTTAAGCAAAGAAAAAATGCTGAAACGGTTTTACGAGCTTAGAAATGAGATAGCAGATTTATATGCAAATAAAAGATAAATCACTATTCGAATTGAGTGACCCAAAATGGATATGTGACTTAAGCATTTCTGGTCGACCTTACAGGCCATTTGAATGATTTAAAACTTGAACCTTAAAAACAAGGACAGTTAAGTAAATGATTTGTACAGCCGTTTAAAAGCGTTTCAAAACAAAATCCGCTTGTGGGAGGCACAGTTGCTGTCTGGTAACAGTTACCATTTCACCACGCTCTCTGCGTATGAAAATACTGCTTATGCTCAATATGCTGAAGAACTCAAGTTACTGTAGGAGCAATTTTCAAACAGACTTAACGATTTTAAAAACATGGAAGGCAGTTTCAATTTATTAGCTACTCCAACAAAAAGTAATGTACAAAATGTTCCAATACACTTGCAAATGGAGTTGATCGAGCTTCAAGAAAACTCACTCCTAAAATCTAAATTTGAGGACGTGGAGTTGTGCGATTTCTACAAAAAATACCTCGAAGAAGACCATTTTTCGGAGCTTAGAAAATTCGTAAGAGGATTGATTTTGTGTGTTTGGCAGTACTTATAAATGCGAACAGTTCTTTTCAATGAATGAAAGTTAATAAAATCAAAACATCGTACAAGGCTGACTGACGATAATTTGGAAAATTCTTTACGTCTTTGTATCAGTGGAATTCATCCAAACATCGATGGATTAGTTTCCCAAATTCAAGCTCAAGGGTCTCATTGATTTCGTTGTCGCTATTTAACTTTCGTAGTTTGTAATAATTCCAAATTTCACGATTTAATTATAATATTGTACCTATTTTTTTCATTTCATTTTCTTATTTTAATAAATTGCATTATAATAACATTGTCGTATTATTTCATGTCTGATATCTATCGCTAAAAATTATGAGCACTGCTTTAAAACACTAGTTTAAAATGCACTACTTTTAAACGCGGGGCGCGAACGTATTTGCACACTAAAGTTTGGCTCACAACATGTCAAAGGTTGCCCATACTTGGTTTAAATATATCAGTTTTTCAGTGTAAAGTACTATGTTTCGAAGCTTTCTGGTATATTTCTTCTAACATTTCAATTGTATTACTTCACAAAATGAATAAACAACGATGATATGTAATACATTAAATAGTATCTTTAAAAACGGAAGCAGATAGTATGTAATTAGGTATAATAATTATCTGGTCGTGGAATGATTTCGTGTATTTTAAGCGCGAATAAAGTGCGGCAAACTGAATAATACGTCAGCTAGATATCGTAGTTCAAAATAATGAACGTCTATTCCCACACATCATTATATTTGCGCATAACGGACACTCTGGTGTACAATGGCAGCTACCTCATTAATGAACTTCCCCGAATAGCCTGAATATGAGTATCAGGGGTACGCGCCCTGGAAATTGCTGATACGCACATACTCGGAACGGCATTGCGAATTGCTCACATTTTCCACGTGAAACACGAGCACAATCAGGCGAAACGAAATTATTCAGTAAAAAAAAAAAAAAAACGTACCATCGGGTATGTTTGTCGGTAAAATCTCGCATATTAAAATGTAATAACTCGAACGTTCTGCGTTCCTGCGGGGGAATTGGGTTAATGCTTTATTTACTTCGTTTTCCAATAACGCGAAAGCGGGGAAAAGAATCACTTTGGTAAGCTGTTTATTTTCGCATGAATAATATAACGTTTAAAAGAACTGAATGAGGAAGGGAGAAAGAGGAATCATTTACATTCTTCTTTTGCGTATAGCGAATTTGAAATGTTTTCATCGCAAACCAGAGTAAATCCCATTATCGAAACAAACATTATTATATACATTCAGAATATTTTGTCAAGGGAAATACTTCAGAATTATCT
This sequence comes from Protaetia brevitarsis, assembly GCA_004143645.1. Classification (NCBI taxonomy): domain Eukaryota; kingdom Metazoa; phylum Arthropoda; class Insecta; order Coleoptera; family Scarabaeidae; genus Protaetia; species Protaetia brevitarsis. Next base: position 31,486 of record RXPK01003508.1, read on the forward strand.
TTGTGGATGTAATGCCTGCTTAAAGAAAACTTTTCAACCAGGTTATTTATGACTTGTTTTATTATCACATAAAATTCTTCAATTGTGATCAATTTTCATTATTCTCAGCTCAGCGATCCGTAAATTTATTGTACACATAGGAAATTGGCAAATACATTTGCATAAGGAATCATAATAGATGAGTCAATTAGAGATTTCATATTACATCCTAACCCTTTTCCCATTGATGAGAGGACAGCAGAGTTATTGTTCTCAATGCTACGGTATTTTTTTATTCTTTTTTCCTCCTCTATTCATACTTCAAATTGAAAGCAAACAATAATTTACAACGAAAATATTGAGTTCATATCGCATTTAAAGTGGTATCCGCTGAAATCTTCTTTTACTCGGAATATCTGCATTGCATCAAACAACTTATACAGTTGTTCCAAGTTATCAGCACACTATCTAGCTAACTTTGTTAATATCGCAGCGACGATGTTGGTTAATTCGCATTGGTTAACAAGATTTTTGCCCAAAGCACAAAAATGCCCATATATGAATTATGTTTTCAGAATTTCTCCATCATCCTTAGTTTCTATGTTCCAGGATATTCTCTTATCCATCTAAAATAAGCAGGTCCTGTACATTTTGTTGGAAACATGTGTCGTCATGAGACGCCATAAAAAGTGGCTAGCGAGGCCGTGCTTACGAAATATGGCGCCAGATTTTAAAAATTAGATATGTTTCGATTTTCCTTAATCTCATCAGTGTGATACGTCTGCTAATAAGAGGTAGCATTTACAACTTACATTTAATTTAACAATGTCATGATTACATTTTTAATTCATTTTTTAATCATTTTTGAGGTTTTTCGCAACGTATCTGTTATGAATAATCACAATTTAAGATTAAAAATTATGTTATAGCATTGTTAAATTAAAATGTAAGTGTATATTGACCAATATGCTTGCAGAAATCACAGATATATCTAATTTAAATAAAAAATAACGCTGACTAGTAGTTAGGTTAGAAACAAAATCACTATAAACTTTTAAAAGAGAATAACACATGTTGCTTGTATTATATAAAAACATAATGAAAATTTAAATAGCAAATGAACATAAAAGCAGAAAAACATAAATTCTGAAAATTCGAAAACGAAAATATACTCTAACTCTGTAACAAGCAATTGATAAAATCTGAAAAGAGTGTCAACTGTAGCCGTCTTGAATTCGGTTTTCTCAATTCTGAATACTATTTATTAAGGATTTTAATTAAGCATTAGAAAAAATAGAAATTTTATGGAAACAGTTTTTGGATTTTAATTTTTTTAAGGACACTCCCTTTTCTTGTATGTTTTCGTAGATACATAGCCAAAGGCATTTCTAAATGTAACCAAGCTGAGGAGAATGTTTGAGCAAATTGGAAACTAACTACCGAGAGAACTCGTTAGTTTGAGTAAGTGACAGGAAAGAGGCAAAGAATACGTCATTGTTTAAAGATGAAATTGTAAACAATAATAAGATAAATTGATAAGAGATATAAATTCGAAATTAAATCGTTACTATCTTGTTTTAAACGAAGTAAATTACCTGATTAATTCTTATGGAGATAATTCATCATTAACATTATTGTAGGAAGAATACCATCACACTTAACCTGTAACCACCTACCATGACTCTACTTTTGTTACATATTGACCGTACAGCCGTGCCAGTCTGACAAACTGCTAATAGCAGTTGCGGGTTAAGGTACATCTTTAAATAATGATTATTGTAATCTAAACTATCAAAGACTCTTGAGCACATTCAAAAAATTTCTACAAAATTGTACGAATTGTACGAAAAACGGAGACTCTTCGTTACAGAGAGTCCTCATTTACTATAATTACAACAATTATTTGGCTTAGCGCTATCCCCACTCTTGAAGGCCGATTTGTGGCAGTATTCCTATGATTTGGAGGGAACCATCAGATCATATTACCGATTGTTATGTTTGTCTTACAAATATAAGTGGTATGACTTCTAAATCCAAACATACTTTAAAATTTCTTAATATTCCATCTGCACTCGGACTAGTACCTCACACTCCGGAATTACCTATGCCTAAACCTCAACAAGATATGCGATGATGAAGTAAACGAAGAAAGTTTGCAGACGACAATATGGGTTTGGATCCAATATTTCAGCCAGATTTGTCTTGTTGTGTGCCGCATCTTCTAAGCTAAGAAGACCTCAACGACTTCGTCCGCGATTTAAAGTTGTCTAAGAAGCAAGCCGAACTTCTAGGTTCCAGATTAAAAGATTTTTTTTTACTATTATTTCGCACATTACAAGAGAATGACAATGTTTTTTTTTAAAAAAAGAGCTGAACCAGAGAGCGAAATACTATCAGTGCAGAATTGGAAATTTGTTTTGGCTTAGCTTAATGCCAATCCTTCTAACTCGATTCGAGACTGAGCCATGGAACTTAATATTTGTGTTGATACAATGCATATTATTTTGAAGAAACACAAGTATGTACCGTTTAAATATCAGCCAGTGCAAACTTTAATGAAGGATGACATTTTGTACGCAGCTTTTAGAACAAGTTGTAGAAAATAATAGATACAAATATGTTTTTTGAAGCGACGAGACAAACTTTTCACACAATGGAATGTACGACATAAAAAATATGCATCATTGGAGCACTATAAATCCTTTATATCTTTCTTATTTTTAAGATTTTTCAAAAGTGTTTTTTTTACGTTTTTCCTGTGAAAATTTGTTTACTGAAATATGTGCGTTGCAAAAATTAAAAATTAATTTTTAAATTTTTAATTTTAGTAAGCTTCATTTTTCACCGTTCTCATGAAGCTCCCACACCTTTTCTCATTTAATACTTTTAATTAACATTTCCATGCTTTTTATACAAGTTTAATACCTACCAGTTTAATCTTATTTCTTTTTCTAAATTAATTTCATCTCTGCTCTACAAAAATTTCTTTATTACATATGACCTTTATGTTTTTTAAATTTTTATTTTTGACTGTAACCACTATTTTATTATTTCATATTGTATTATTCTTTATGCAAGTGCTTGTTTTGTATAGATTCTGGTTGATGATAAGCAAATTAAGGCGGAATTAGTGATTCAGTACCAGAGTATATTAAATATTCCTATATAAAAGGATTAAGGATGACTTAAATAGAATTACTTATAAAGCTTTTTACATCAGCATGAAAAATATTGTTGTTTCATTTTAAAATTGTTGTGGCTCATTTATACCAGTCAGCAATGACTACAGTGTAGGTGTATGCTTTCTACGAAGTTGAGCAATATATCTTTAAGACAGCACCTTTGTCGTTATTCGCTGGACCTTTTCCAAGGCAACTATGTAATAGCTGGGGAATAATCTAGGTCGTATATAAACGAACTTGGTACTATGAAACTAAAAGGTTGTCCATTTACATTCTACATGTCTTGCATTATTAATGCGAAGAGAAACTACTGGTGCATTTTAAGAATTCAAGGAAATAATCCTACTTCAGACATGTACAGTTTTTTTTTACAAACTAAAAAATCGCGGAATTTCGTGAAAGGAGTAAATTATAATTCCAAAGCCACTGTGCCAGATACTATATACATATAATCATACATAAAAACCACCAATATTTATGTAGGGATCATTGTAGTTGTTAATAAATTTTTGGTAATTATTTTTCCAATTTAGTTCAGAATTTTAATATTTGTGCTTCTTCACTCATATATCCACAGCTAACAACTTAAGCATGAATTGGTAGAATAGAAACCAATCTTTTTCTGGAAATCTGGTTTCCTGGGAAGATGTTCATAACATAATAATCGAATTTCCGAATAAAAAAGACGTTAGGACTTAAAGACGAACAGACATATGCTAGTATATGTATGCTTATACTATATGATTGTTCATTTTTATATCCTAACGTCTTTTGTAATTATAAAATGTTAATTATTTCCTATAATATGACGCGAGAACCATACACCTCAAAATTTATGTTATAAGATATTACTGTGGATTACAATGCAAAAGAAAAACATCAAAAGGTTGCTTGAAAAGGTTGCTAACAAAGAATGAAACGTAACAAGAAAAATTAAAATACATCTAAATCTGACTTTCTTAATTACCCCAAAAATTGGAAAAGTTTAATTGAAATAAAAGAACAGAATTTTTAACTCAACAACGTTAATTAACAATCAAAAATTTATTATAAAAAAAAAAAAAAAAAAAAAAGTTAATTACAAATTTGCAGAAAAAAAAACCGTGAAGAGAGGGTCCTGGCCTAAATCTAAAAACTGCACGTGATTCTAAATTACAATAGGACAATGCTATTCCCTATATCAAAGCAAAATATTAATTCGCTCAGGAAGATAATCGTAATTCTTACAATTTCAAACCACTTGGTTTCAAAGTACAACAAACTAAATTAAACGTGGACAAATACTAGTAATTAACAAAAGAAAAATCTAAATGCAAGCACAAAGCTTCTACTCACCCAAACCGACAACGGAAAAACTAATTCTTTAAAATATAATGAGAGAATTAAAACTAAAATCTATCTTCCTCCACGAAAATAACAAATGATCTTATATCTATAATGTGCACACATCAATAAAATAACAATTATTATTAAGCGAATTCCTTAATGGACAAGAATAAACAATAACGCGAATCAAATTACGATATAGAAATGTTAATACAAAAAATAAATACATGTACTCACGCTAGTGTCTACCAAGGAACTGGTTGAAAAATCTCAACCGCTGCGTACACTTCTCACAGGAAAAATCGGGACACTAGCAATTCAGAATTTTAAAATTTCTTGATTGTAAATGCAACTTTCGGAGAACGTATTGACTATCCTAGCCATAAATCACTTAATTATGTATATTACTGCGATCAAGGTAACGACTAGAAATTTAAAACAAGAAAAATAAATATATAGAGAGAAAAAAGGTTTATGTATAGAATAAACAAATCGAAGTTTCGGTGCGGCGTTTCCTTTAGAAATACCAATGAAAAAAGAAATACATAACAAAAAAACTCTTTGAATAGATGGCTTCATTTAGAATATATGGTATTTAACTTGTTTGATTTTGTAGAGATAATTCTTTTTTAAAAAACATGTGATGGATTTTATTATTTAATATTATGTTACTCGTTAGTGCTGCTTTGATGTTAGTTACTTACTTGGATTTATGCTCGCGAGTATTAGTTTAGTAATAGATAATATGTCAGCCTCCTTAGTTTTGGGATATGTGATTTTCACAGATTTATTACTACTATTGACACTATTATTGATTATTAATTACTATGTTGTTTAATATTCTTAAATATTGCATTACTATAAAGTTTCTTCTATCTATAAAAAATTACCAAACCAGGTTTAAGATTATTTATAAAATTCTTAATAAAGCAATTAAGTTGGCAAAAAATTATTTATTTTATGAACCCTCCCCCCCCGTTATTGTATTTTAGAAATATATCTTAGCTATCGCTGTGTAATCTGACGTCGTTGATCTATTTTCTGAAATCATGGCCAACACTGTAGTCTTTTACAAACTGTCTTTATGTAGCACAGGTTTATTAACAGTTATTTAAATATTATTGAATTATAATACATAACAAACATTGTAAAAAGCTGTTGTTCGTCAATCTCAGTTAGTGCTAAAATATTTATTGTTGAATTTGATACATTTAATATTTTTCGTTGCACTGCCCAAAGTTGTGTTACAGACCAAAAGTGTTAGCTATATTTCAATAAAATAGAACAACATTGGATTACACAAGCGATAGTTAGATATTATATCTTGAAAATACAATAAACGGAGGATTAATAAAATAAATATTTCTTTGTGAAATTAATTGCTTTTAAAAATTTTGTAAATAATCTGAAACTGTTTTTGATAATTTTTTAATACATAGAAAAATATTTTGTAGGTAATACAATATTTAGATACTAAACAACAACATAATGAATACATCAATAATAGTGTAATTAATCAATGTGAAATCACATTGTTACAAAACTCGGGAGGCTGATTGACATATTGTCTATTGCTAAAGTGTTACATGCGGGCATAAATCAACTAAGCAACTAAATCATAGTAATAGGTAATAAAATGTTAAAATCCCATCCCATATGTTTTCTTAAAAAAAGCCTATCTCTACAAACATCAAACAAGTTAAATAAATACATCTGTATTTCTAAATGGTGCCGTCTACTCAAGAGGCCTTTAGTTTGTATGTATTTTATTTGCATTAATATTTCGGTATTCCGTATTTCTAAGGAAACACCGCCACCGCAATTCCAATGTGTTTATTTAATGTACAAACCTTTTTCTCTATATATATTTATATTTCTGTTTGAATTTTTAGTCTTTACCTTTGATCGGAATAATACACACAAAAAAGTGCTTTATGCTTTGATAAGTGACATATATCCTCTGAAAGCTGCATTTACACCCAAGAATTTTAAATTCACGATTGCTGGTGTCCCGATTTTTCCTGTGAGAAGTGTACAACGCAGTCGGACAATTCACCGACAAAAACTAAAAGAAAAGGTGCTAACATACAATAGCAAATAAAAGACATCTAAATGAGTGAAATTAATTTACAAAAACTTAACACTAAATTAAATAAACCAAACAAATAACTCTTTAACTAAAATTATACAAAGTAAACATTAATTGTGGAAATTTCTCGATACAATGATTCAGCATTTTTAAGCAAATCAAATATGCAGCACAAATATACTAGTGCTAATGTGGGTTGCCACAGCAGTACGGAATAGCAGTATGGTGGCCAAAGGTGCGGCAGGAGGGGGCGGCTAAAATATTAAGTAAGTCTTTGTACGACTGGCATGTTTGTGTGCCACGCGTACGATGAGATCGACCCACACCACTACAATTAAAGTAATGCTAAACCTGCCACCGTTACATATTTACATATAAGGAACTGCCAGGTCTATAGCACATAGACTTATGCATAGTCATGCACCGATAAGTAAATCGCACGGCGCTGACTATCAAAGGAACTTCTAAAGGAACAGAGGACTGTCAAGACAAGAAGACTGTCAAAATGATAGTAGGTCTGCTGAAGGGTAGACTAAATAAGCATATGTGCAACATAGGCGTTGTAGATGCATGGTTCTGGCAATAGAAAGAAGGAACAACAGTTCATGTGTTGTGGCAATCAGTGGCGAGGACAAGGTTTGTAATAGTGGGTGTGGAGAACCACATACCTAACAGCTGCACAAAAAAAAGCTGCTCTTAAAGATGATAGGCGTAGTTGAGAGGACACAACTGGAGAGTGTCTTCTAGAAAGAAGGGGATCACAATAGATCTAAAAAGGCTGTGGGTCACTCCAATTCTAATATATTCTAATTTAAGGAAAAACCATGGAAAATTGTGGGAGCAAGACCTGGGAAACAGTCCTAGACATTATTACTGATACCCAGCAAAATACTATTAACCTTCTGAATATATACGAAGCAATCTTCACGTTCCCTCAATTCCGACAGCAGCGCCATCTTCAGGTAGCTGCTCCATTTTTCACACCTCATGAATTTGAAACGAGATAGATCTGCGTAATGAGCTAAAAACAAACAAAACAACAGCAGTACCTATTCTAATATTAAATAACAACTTAATTCTAATTATTCCAACTACTAGTAAATAAATTAAAGATTTATATATTAAATATTTATATTATGCTAAAAGCTATAATTTGACACTAATTCAGACCACTAAAGAGCATGGAATATTCATTTATAAATACCTACTACCCTACTAACTATCTTTAGTTATTTACGTTACAAGTCCGGTAGATGACTTGTAACGGTACGAGTTTTCTAGACTCGGCTACTTCGTCGCCTCGTTCATAATATCTAACCGAATACTGTTATAATCCGGACGTGTATCGTATATAACTTTATTTTTACTGTCAAACCATGGCTAAAAGTAAATAACTACAACATTTATATTGAAAATCAAAAAATAACATTAGCTTTTGAAAATCACGTATTTTTTTTTAAGGTAAACGCGTTGCTATTGTATACGTTTATATTAAAACAACACTTATCGGCTCTGACACTGTAATAACTCACTTACTGAACTCAAATTGATAATGTAAACAAAGATATACTGGACAGTGTGAAATAAAATATCATGTCGTAGGCTACCTATTTTTTTAGAAGCATTACTAAAAAAATCCCACTATTCGCCTGACTCATTATCTCTAATATCTGTATCGTATCGCAGCCAATTTAATCCCTTAGCTAATGCCCAAAGTTCCGTAGACGACCGTCACTCATCAGTGAATAGACATTCAAATAAAACAGGCCGCACTATATCTTCCACACCATATTTACAATGCGAATCATTAACCCTCCCTAATTCTACATAAATATGATTTAAAATTACCGAGACCCGTTATTAATTCTACCACCTTATACGACACATTAACCCTCATTTCCCTAAAAAGTATTCAACCCCCATTTAAAGTGGTATCCCACTTACCTTGCCAATCCTTATCAAGTTTATCCCTAAACGCTTTTTTAACTACACTAACCGAAATTAACTAATACCTAATTATTTTTATTTTGCTAATTGCCCACCATACAGAAGTTTATGCGGAACACCTTGTATATGGTGCAGTATTGTGCTATGAAGGAACTTGCGATATGAAGTAACATTTATATTTAAACACCATGTTTATTTTCTACCATACGGAAAATGTTTAGAAAAAGAAAACTGAAAATTAAACAATTTTCGAGGGGTGCTTCATCCCCTAAAGTTGAATTCGATAAACAAAGTAAAATCTGCATTCCGAGAACATATCTTATTAGTCATAAATTCACTCTTGATAAATTATTATTGAAAGAATAACTGCCATAAATCACATCAACACGAAAACGCTCTTGGAAACTCAAATTAACCAACTGTGTATTTTTATAGGCCATGCTGTGGGCGAGCGCTTCGCTGCGCTGTACCCTGCTGCTACTAGCTGCTACAATCGGTCCCCCGGCAGTTCTGTCTGAAGGATATGTGGGTAAGTTGATTGCCTATTTTACGGAATCGTCACTTTGCGCTAATGAAACACGATGTTAGCCAAGATGCAATAGGAATGGAAATCCTTTTTTAGAGTTCCAGACTTATTATTACTATCCATACGAGCAGTGGTATTTTCACAGAACATTCTGTTTTCTTGGGCGGTACGGCGCCAGGCGCTATTTCTCACGTTACTTATCGTGCCGGCAGATTCTCTATTTTGCATGCAATTGAGCGTTCGCCTAAGTAAGTTGGGTTACAAACTTGCAACGAAATACCGACGTTGCAGAACATTTTGCGCAATCCTAAATGCGATTTATTCATACTAAACTTAATCTATTTAGAGCATCTTATCTATGCATATGCGTCAGAATAAATTTCGTTGTTTAGCAGAGCTGAAATGTATATAAATACATAAACTAGGCTACATTTGCTGTAATCTCTGGAAAGTACTAGTTTAAAATTTTTCATAAATATGTGTGCACTAATAAAACACTAAACAGGTTTTGCAGATGAAAAGTCTTAGTAATGTTTACCTCTATTATAGACTCTATACTTCGCTATCTAAACAACCCAACCATTCACTTGACTTCTTCCGCTTTGATAACAGCTTGCAACTTTGGTTTTTTAAGGGGATTTTGGGCACCATCAATATCCAAAGCATCGAAGGAAGAAAGGGATCGATAAAACAGGCCGCAGATGAATAGACTGCATGCTTAAAAGATCAGTTTACAGAATCATAATGGAAGAGACACTTGGTGGCTCTGGTAGAAAGAGAATGTCCGCAAGGTGGAGATTTTATTGCCTTTGTTGTGGAACCTAATCGTGGACGAATTACTAGTAAAGCTAGACAATGAAGAACATAAATTTTGGGATATGCAGATGATCTTGTCAGAGTAAATTCAACAGCCTTGTGCGGAAAAATGCAGAATGTTTTATAAATTGTACTAGCATGGACTGAGGAGGAGGGTCTAACTATCAGTCCCTCCAAAACAGACCCACAAGTGACTTCAACGAGTCCTTCTAGTGTATATTATGATCGCAGGGTACTTAGATAATCTGGGACCCCAAAAATGAACCCAGAGGATTACTTCGATTATTTAGCCTAGAGACCTATACAGATTAGTGAAGGATACTAGGATTTCGGATTGATTGATGTAATTTAATGGGTAAAAGAGATTTGGAAACTACATACAAAAAACCAACAGGAGAGATTTCCGGAGACTTCATTTCATTTTAGGCGGCTCTCACAGCAACAAAAAAGGGGGGGGAAGGGTAATTTCGCTCTTTCAAAGTTGCCTTTTCGTTAGCTCCTCTTCTCTACTTCATGATTTGAAAAACATTGATTCAATCGACTTTTAAGTTTCCTTTCCTCTAGTTTTACTCTTTTTTCTATATTTGATAAGTTTTTGTCTGTTGTTAGTACACAAAGACATTTGCATCTAGAATGGTTTACCTTTGAAATTATTTATTATATCAAGTTCAAAAATCTATCGCTCAAGAAATATTGTACATGTCAAGATATAAAAATATAAGTTTTAACGTCTATAAGGGGTTTTATTACACCTCTTGTGGCGATAACTACTTGACTTCTCATTGAAAGGATACGGTTTATCTGCTTACAGGATATGGATTCGGAGCAGTATTGACTATAAATTATTTTTTTGATTTAATTCTAAATTATTTGTAATACACGATAAAATTGTTTTAGTTAATCAGTTACCATTAATAATTACGAAATAAACACCATTAATCTTCCATTGCTTAATTTAAGATTACAACTTTAGTTAATCAGCTGTTATAAATAATTATGAGATCAACATATTTTAATGTGACATTTATGGATTATTATTAAGAAATACACGAAATGTATACGTTCATGACAGCAACCTTGAGCATTCATTTCATTCATTCTCTGGCTTAGTACTGCAATATGCACACATAACTATACAGGCGAATAAAACTACGTTTCTTCCAACACTACTTTGGAAGTTTAGCATCCTGATTAACATCTCTTCACTAAGCACAGATCTAATTCTTCAAAATTTTGTTTTACTCGATTGAAAAGAAAGTTACTGTATTAAAATTCTTTTATTTTATACTTCTTTTACATCATACAGAAATTAATGCACTAGATCCATATTTAATATTTGTTTCCATATAAATACTTTAATTTCTAAATGCTGTTAAATATTGGTGGATGCGCCACCTATATTAAAATTATTTCATTATTACTCGACGAAAAACTCCAAATATGTATTGTGCCAGTATATACTGCTGTGTACTGATTGAATTAAATGAAAATGCAAAATGAATTTAACAAAGAAAAAGAAAAATTAAATTAGCTAGCTCAACGGATAAGTTTTTACCTGAGTTACCCTCGCGAATTAAAACTTGGATCTAACCACGAAAAGTAAATTGTGAGTGAATGAAATCTGACTTACTTAAATACTCGAAAAATTGAAAAGGTTTAAAATAAAAATAAAAGAACAGGATTTTTAACCCAACGACGTTAAATAACAATCAAATTTATTTCAACAACAGGTTAAATTACAGATTGTGCAGAAAAAAAACCTTGAACTGATGGTTCTGGCCTAAAATAAAAACTGCACTTGACTCTAAATTAAAATACGACAATGCTACTTCCTATGCAAAGCAAAAGTTTTGTTTGTTCAGGAAGATAATCCTAAATATTTCAATTTCAATCCACGTGGTTTCAAATTAAAATAAATTAAGCGTGGACAATTTCTAGAAATTTACAAAATTGTAAAACTAAAAGCAAGAACAAAGCTTCTACTCACCCAACCGAGGTGATTGAAAATTAAAAATGAAACAGCAAAATTGAAAAACGGAAAAATTAACTCTTTAAACTATAATGAGAAAAAAAAAAACTAAAATGTATCTTCCCAAACAAAAATAATAATTGATCTTATATCTATAATGTGCACACTTCAATATATTAACAATTATCACAATAAGAATTCCTGGATTGGCTATATAAAAGACAATAAATGTGAAATTTACAATATCAAAATGAAATACAAAATGGCAACAAAGATATACAAAAATACGTCTACTCACGTCAATAGTCGAACAAGGAAGTCGTTAAAATTCTACAATTGTTTTTCTTACAAAAATCCCTCTCTCAAAATCGTACAACGCAGTCATATAACAATTCAACGAAAACATTCAATAGAATCCGCATTAAACAACACAAGCAAACACTAGACAAATACATGAATGGATTAATTTAAAAAAACTTAACACTAAATTAATTAAAACATACAATAAACTCTTTAACTAAACTTATACAAAATAAACATAAAATTTGTGAAAAATTCTCGGTAAACCGAACAACAGCTCGGAAGAAAGTAAATAAATCAAAATATGCAACTCAAAATACACTCAGCAAACTTGGGTTGTCTATACTATGGTTGCAATACGTATCGACTACATACATACAAAAACTTGATAGTTAACACACATGTATTTAAACTAATTAACTAATGTTAATAAAATACAAGTACTAGTTTATTTATTAATATCAATAAATTAGAGCCAATAACATTTAAAACTATTCATTAAGTTCAGTCAGTAAATAAGAAATTGTGACGCAATTTTATCGTTGGAAAGGTAATTTTTCTTTTATACATCTATAGTTTGTTGTTATAGTATGTAAACTACGCTGTATTAGAATCATAACCTGGATTTCCACCATACGGGAAATTTGCTTTTAATCAGTAAAAGCAAACTGATTCAATTTAATGAATAGACTATAGAGCTATAAGTGGGTGTAATCTACACATCAATTATTTAATTTACCGTACCAGGGTATATTGAGAAATCGTATTTTCCATTGGTATGATCCACTGTTTTAACACGATTGAAACATGAATCTCAGATTAGTTAATGAATCCATATCGTGCGAGGAATCTATTACTTTGTGTCGTTTGAAACGACTTGCTAACATGATACCCATGAGAAATAAAGTGTCTTTGATGTAGGTTTCAGAGTACATGTATAATAGATTAAAGGAAATGGGATTGGAGCACCTACATACATAGAGTTTCACAGTTTTTTTTTCCTTTTTGTGGGCAGAATTGCTGTGGTGATGCAAACAGAAAGAAATCTTTTTTTTAGAACAATTTTAGAGATAAATGAATAGAGAGCTACAGACATTGGAGAATAAAATGTTTTTAAAAATACGATGATGTCCGATGATGTTATTTTATTTTGCGTTCAAAGGATTTATTTCTAGAAATAATTTCAAAGCGACATGTACATACATGTTTGACTGCGATAAAGTTTAATCCGTTTAATTTATTTATCATTCAATCTTGAAAATGATGGTGCACGTTTAAACTTATAACTCTAAATCATAGTCCCCTGATTTGAGGTTAAATTCATGGATGTATTAGGAAGTTTGTAGTTACAAGAATGTGTCATAAAATAGTCTCCATCATTTCATCATTTTATGTTGCTCTGTGTATATTTATAGTAGATTTGCCATATTCTATGGATTTTCCATCAGAGCATATGTGAGCAAAATGTGGTTACAAATTTTAAAAACTTATTAAATTACAATAAATTACAATAAAAAGTAACAGTAATTAACATAATTTAGTGAAAAGAGCTTCCCCTGTTTTTGGTCTAGTTGCATCAATATTTTGTATAGAAGGGTTTATTAAGTTTTAATACATTTTTTTTTGATAATCGTTTAAATTTAACGTGCTGCTAGATATAACAAACTTACCATCATTTTCAAATGTATTGTTGTGGAAAATTACAATGTTTTGACATTAATAATATGTAAATTATTTCTAATCAATGATAAAAAGACTTACCAAGTTTCTGTTTTATTACTTTAAATAGTTAATGACTCTTTATGCTTGCTTGTTTCATTATTTTTTTTTAATAAAATACAAGAAATAAAGAAAATGTCACTATTACCTATTTAAATAACTAATGCATTATATATTTTATCTTGTTACAGTGCTTAAAACGTATTCAAAATAGCAACTCTTACTTTTTAATGAAAGCCTGAATGGAGATATTTGAGTGCTGCACACATATAAATAAACAGCTACATCTAAGACGTCGCCAATGCGTAGAATATTGCGAAAACACAGCTGCGTTGTGGTTCGTGTCGAACTACTCGGTCAAAACAACTAGAGGATTTATACGGGCAATCGGGTAACTTTCTATCGGCACCCATATGTGTGTGTGTTCGCTCCGAACGCAGACCTCCTTGCTTTGGTCATAACAGGTCTCCCAACAACACATTGTACACTAAAAGGATATCTACAGAAAATTGGGATCAATACTAAAGATACTGCAGACTGTGTAATGAAAGAACAGAGAACTCTTACCACATTCTGTGTGAATGCGAGGGTCTGGGCGCAAGAAGAATTTTTGATAAGCTAAAGATAAATCCAGAGGATTACTTCGATCAACCAGCCAGGTACAAATTAATACAGGGTACTAGGATCCTGGAATGGCTGGTGTAATTTACTGGGTAAAACAAATGAGAGACTGAATACAAAAAACCAAGAGGCTGCAGTGTGTCTGAAGATTCCATGTTAGACGGCACCCACAACAAAAAAAAGTCGTTTCTCAGAAATACCATAATATTTCCTTTCAGATATTGCAATACATATTTCAGAAGCCGTGTCTGGCAATACAAATTGTGTCCTTGTTATATTCTCTAACGAGTATATACCTATTTTACCGTTATAAAAGAGTCATATATATAGCAATATGAAAATATTTCCCCTTTTCTCAAATATAAAGATTTGAATTTCATATTTATTTTCCAGGGTGCCTTTTCAGCGATAGGCTCTGCTTGGAAGCAGTGGAGTGGTGCTTCGACGGTAAGTATCTTGAAAGTGTTTCCCATAAAATTCCAATTTACATTTTCTCATTTTCTTACTTCCCCATCTTTTTCCCGGTAAAATATGATCAGAAAGTTACCCAATATAGAAAAAAAAGCAATCGAAAATACATATCCAGCTGATTTTCCTTTCCGTGAAAGTTATTTTCCATAAGGTAATAATTAATGTTTCGATACATAAACAGCTGAAATTTTATTCGTTCCATTCCAAGTTTCGTTGAATTAACCCTTGTCAATTTTTATTTAAACCGCTGTTTGCTTTGTTTGTTTGTATTACAACATCGAATATATACTTTACTATATTATATTTGCAGATTACGTATTTGGACGATGTTTACCAGCTACTGGTGATGTAGAGGAGGAAGATGTTTACAGGTATTTACAGTTACGTTTGAAGTTAACACAGTTAACATAACATCTATCATCCCTTCAATTACGATCATGTAGTACGGTCCGTTCATTTGCCAAATCTAACCTCATTAGATCCTTGTTGTAGGCTAGCTCTAAAGCTGAAGTTGTTTACGAGGAACTCATGTCAGATATGGGTGACCTTTGTAATAAAATTTAAAAATACTATATTATTAAATATTCGCGAAATAGAAACAAAAAGCGATGTACTTTATGTAGCAATCAAGAAAGCAATAATTTTGGACGCCTTTGTTTAAAATTATAAAACAAGAGAGATAAAAACTGACAGTACTTACTTACTTTCTTTAAACGCAAATATCCATGTAACTTTTGAATTTTTGATCCTGACTTAATATAATTTTAATGACTTTTGCAAATAAAAGATAACTCAAGATCTGGGCGATTAAAAAAATCCTTTGATGGTAGCACCATCAAGTAATAAGCCGCAATTTTGACAGCAAAATCTTTATCCGTTCCTGAGATATTCTACCTGGGAGTTTGAAGTGGCGCACCTTGTATGTACAGTCTGTATCAAACTACTTGTTCACTAACTTTATGTGTTTTCTTTCACCACAATTAATCCTTTTCATTAATAATTAACGCAATTTTTATTAAAGTTCTTTGTTTCTAAATTAATTTTTTTTTGAGATATTTGAAATTTAGTCAAAACTTTGACATTTATATCATCCATGATAATACCTGTATTTCACAAGCCATCACAGATAATGATATCAACTTATTATGGTATAAAAACAAAGCCGTACGTGTTAAATTGAGTCAAAAGAACCACTAAATTCTATACAGAGTGTTCATAAACTGATTGTCCACTTGGAAAGATTTAAACTAAGGAAATATTCTTCCCAAATGTAGTATTATATTGCTAATTATATGGTTCCAAGTGGAAATTATTTCTTTGCCATTAAGTATTAAGTATAGATATGTCTTTTTTAGGATATTAATCTCTATTTATTCAAGTATGAAAAATTGCCTACATTTTTTGCAAAGCAAAGCGCTTCATTATCAAGTATTGATGTGACGACTTGCTTCCCAGTTTCCTTATTCGCGACTGCCATTTTGTTTTTGCTTATCCTTTGAAAATTATTATTAATTTGTCTATTCGATCTGGTGTTTTATCTTCCCTATGGAAACGTGCTAAATTTTGCCCTTTATTCAAAAAGGATGACTCAACACTTCTATCAAATTATAGATCCATGTCTATATTATCTAACTTTGCGAAGATTTATGAAAAATATCTTTATACTTCCATTTATAACAATGTGCGTGTGTATTTGTCTTCTGATCAGCATGGCTTTATTCCGGGTCGCTCCACTATTACTAATTTGGTTTGCATTAGTCAAGAGATAGGCGAGGTTCTTGATAGACGTGGACAATTAGATGTTATTTACACTGGCTTCTCACGAGTCTTTGATACTATAGACCACCAAATTCTACTACATAAAATAAGTTCTTTTGGTTTTGTTCCTCCAGTTATTAAACTCCTCTATTCTTATTTAAGTGAATGCAGATATTACGTTTTTTACAATGGTTTCTCCTCCTACGAGTTCATTCCCATTTCTAGAGTTCCTCAAGGCTCCATTTTAGGTCCTCTTTTATTCAACCTCTTTATCAATGATTTACTACTTTCCTGTCCTGTTCTTGCCTATGCTGATGACGTTAAACTTTATCATCAAATTAGCACAGAAAATGACTTGCTTATTCTACAATCTAACCTTGATAAGTTGGTAGCTTGGTGTCATCGGTATAAGCCACATGTTAATATTAACAAATGTTACATATCATCTTTCACTCGTATAGCATCACCTTTAACTTCCTCGTATCATATCGGTGACATCTGTCTTCAAAGAAAATCAGTTATTGCAGATTTGGGTGTTTTGTTCGATAGCACATTCTCCTTTAAACATCATATCGTTAAGATTTGTTCCGAATCTTCAAAATCTTTGGGTTTTATAATGCGTATCTCTAAGAATTTCCAGGATATACACACTATTACTATTAAACTTTATATAACTCCTTTGTTCTTTCTAAACTTGAATACGCGGCCTTAATATGGTATCCTATCTATGCCAGTGAATATCTACAAGTAGATCCTATTCATCCCAAATTTTTAAAATTTTTTTCCTACAAACTGGATGATGTCTACCCTCCAAGAGGTGTCCCCTCTACTGACCTCTTTACGCGTCATAATATGTCGTCATTAACTTTGAGACGTGATGCATTGTGCTTAAATTTTTTAAATAAATTGTTAAACAATACCACAGATTGTCCTTTCCTCCTACAACGCATATCCTTCCTTGTTCCTCCTATTCCCTCTAGAAATCAGTGCTGTTATCGTATACCGACTGCTAGGACCAACTGTTTGCGAAGAACACCAATTTAGATTTTATGCTCCATTGGAAATAAGTCTTAATCTTTTGTTATTTTCATATGCTTTTGTTTTGTGTTTTTATTTGTATTGTATTCAATCTTCATTTCATATTATTTTTTGTTATTACTTTTTTATTTCATCTTTGCATGCAATATATGTAATTTTACATGTTACCTCATTCTTACTTGTTTATTTATCATTTAAATTACCATTGTTTATTTTTTGTCGTGTATTAGGTTGTGACCTGTTGGAGCAATAAAGTTATATTATTATTATTATAAAAAAAAAAATCATTAAAACGGATCTTCTAGGACTTCTGATCGTATCGACCACGGCATATTGTTGAAGAAACTCCGTGGTTTTCAATTCCAGTGATGCTCTCCTTGCTTTATTTCAGTTGTATTTATCTAATTGTCAGCTTTATGTATCTCATCACAATGGTTTCAAGTGTGATTATTTTTTCTTACCTTGGGTGTCTCACATGGGTCCAATTTGGGTCCTTTGTTGTTTCTTTTATTTACCAACGGTCTTCCGGAAACTATTCTTATGTCCGCTGATAATATTAAAATATACGTCAATATTTCATCCATATCTGACTGCTTACAACTGCAAAAAAAAAAACCTAGAATCATTGTTCGGTTTGTGTATAATTAATAGATTACCTGTCAATGTTAACACATGCCATGCACTTATGTTTGCCAGATAGAGATATTATATTCTTACTGATTACCAGATTAACTCTACAACTTTAGTTTAAACTACTTTTTTCCCAGCCGCATGAGAGTTGCATTTTTCATACGTCACTTGCGGGATGAAACATTTATTTCCTGCTCTAGATCGGAAAAGTAAACGATGTGATTTTTATGATAAAACTGTATACGTTAGATGTGGCCAGATCTGTCACTGTTGCCAAATATCACTACATTTGACACAGTTAGAATGAATTGAGGAGATTAATTAATTAATTTAGTAACCTTTAGGTAAATATTTACTTTTAGGGTATATTTGAATACAAAATCCATAAATACAGGATGTCTCATGACGATTTAGATACTAAATATCTTGGCAACGAATTGTATTACATACAAATGTTTAATTTGGTGGATAAAAATTATTGGCAACGCCGCATAAAATGGCGTGTTTAAATTACTTTTAAAACTTTTAGTTTTAGGTGACGACATTAATCTAAAAAAAATCAAATTGAACAGCCTGTACATTTTAGTAGCTTTAGATTCCTCTCGATAAACTGGTTAAATTGATTTATCGCACTTACTGTCTATTATGATTACCTAGTCTGTTATTCACAAATTAAGTTGGTATTTTATAATCACTTCAGAAGTATGTGGCCCATTGACAATAAACAAATGTTAACAGTGTACAGTAGCAAGCAATTAAAGTATTAAAGGAGCTGTTTAAATTGATTTTGAAAACTGCATTCATAAACGCAGTTTTCAAATCTGGGCAATAGATTTTCATTACATGCCACCCTAATCATTTTTGGAGTTACACATGTTCGACATGCTTCTCGTATTTTATTTTTTAAGTCTTCTAAATCTCTAAGTGATATTGTATAAACTACACCTTTCAAATATCCCCAGAGAAAGTAATCTGCTGGGATAAAATCTGGTGATCGCGCAGGCCAATGAATAGAACTGTTTCGTCCAATCCACCGTTCATGGAAAACCCTATTTAAGCAATCCCTAACTCCGTAATGAATAATGTGGAGTAGCACCGTCCTGTTGCGACCACATTGTTTGCCTTTCATTTAGTGGAACATCTTGAAGTACGATCGGTAGCGAATTTTGCAAAAAGTCCAAATATCTCTCACCGATCAGTGTGTCCATATAAACATATGGACCAATTAAATGGCCATTAAATACATCACACCATACATTCAGTCTCCAAATTGCTTGAAATTTGTTTTCTCTGATCTATTTTGGATTTTCGGAAGACCAATAGTGGCAATTATGACGGTTAACAGTCCCGTTATTATGAAATCTTGATTCGTCACTCCAGAAAATTTTATCCAAAAAATGTACATCCTCTTCTATGTGGACGTTCATGATTAAGTGTTGGTCGGGATCTCGAGGGGTCAAACCTTGGACTAGATGTATCTTATAAGGATGATGCTTCTGATTTTTCAGTACTCCCTGGATCGTTGATTTACTGATACCTAATTCTTCTATCAGACATCGAATAGAGGCTTGGAGATTAATTTGTAAATAGGCAAGAATATACATTATATTTTCGTCGGTTTGAACAAGTTTTTTTTCTAGGCACTTCCTGTTTCGCTTTTCCATTTGGGAAATAGCCAGTGTGTAATTTTTGTTCAACATTTTTAAAATATACTTTTACTAGGTGTTAAACGATCAGGATATCGAGCTCTATACAAATTTCTGCCTCTTCTACAATCTTTTTTACATTCGCCATAAACAATGAGCCTATCAACATATTCAGTGGGCGTAAATCGAAAAGGCACTATGAATTAATAAACAATAATAATACTTCTATTATAATGAACTGTCAATTTGACGTTGACACTTGCTACAATGTTCTATGTTAATATGTGATGTAGGGATGTAGACTACTAGATTACTTTTTTTATTTTTATTCTGTAAACATATGTTTGTTGTCAACATACTCCATATATCATACATTACTTCACTAACTATTTCAATGTAGTGACTATAAAATACCAACTTTATTTGTTAATAACAGACTAGGTAATCATAATAGACAGTAAGTACGATAAATCAATTTAACCAGTTTATGAGAAAGGAATCTAAAACTAATTTTTTTTTTTTAATTTATATCACGTGATCTAAAACTAAATCTTTTAAGAGTAATCTAAACATACTATATTATGCAGCGTTGTCAGTAGTATCTATTCACCAAATTAAATTTTTATGTTAAAATTCCTTGACAAGATACTTTGCGTCTAAATCGTGGGATCCATTAGTAATCATTTTTTAATTCTGGCTTGCTGGTGTTTAATCTAACATACATACACCTTGTCACAAGTGTACGGCACAAAAGTACACCAGATAAATACACATTTACATATTTAACTAGAAGTACATTGAGTACAAGAGTTTAAATGTGAATATCACCCTGTAATTGAATTTATGAAAATAAATTTTAATTGCATTAGTTTTACTTACTATCATTAAACAGTCACATAAATTATAGAAAACGACGTCTAAGTTGACAGTTTTAAAAAAAAATTTTTGACAGATTAAATTTGCTAATTTAATTCACCATTGTCACAGGTAAATTTTTTAAATCTCGTTAAAAAAATGCTCTTGCAGATCTTGGGCATTTACAAACCTCGCCTTAGCGAGGAAAAGATAGTCCTT
>RXPK01003509.1:0-23966 GCA_004143645.1 Protaetia brevitarsis
CTGAAATATTACCCTCTAGGGGTTTCCGATCATGATGCCAACAATTCTTAAATTTTCGGAGAATGTAATTCGGAAGAATAGGCATACAAGTAACTTGTCGTCAGTTTGTGACAGTGCAATATAGGATTTACCTAAATCCGCGCTTTAAGTGAAAAGGACGTGGGCAGATGTTCTTCTCCGCCTAGTTTACACCGCTAATGCAAGGCTAATGCTTTCATTTCAATTTCATGTAGCATTAAATAACCGGCCATACCAATAATAATAAAAACGGAAAAACAAGGCCAAAGGGACAAATTCTGGTTTATTGCCAAAATTGAAAATTGAAAAACAAATTTATTTACAATTACATAGTGAGGAGAGAAACAATCCCACCGATTTAATACAAAACTAGGTACTCAAAAAACTAAAATATAATTCTCTATTAATTGAGAGACAAACGTGATATAATCGTCAACACATAATTAATTTATAACTTAAATAAAGCAATCTGGAATTGTAATTAACGAGACAAGTCGAACCACAACAAAAAACTGCTCTCTGAAATTTAATGTCAACGAAATGAAATAATTTTGTTTGTAAACATTGCTGAAGAAATATTTATAAACTTCATTAATAGAAGTACAGATAATAAGGTTGATAAATATGAATGACAATATTTCTTCAACCAACATTTCTGATGGATGGGGATATACATTCGAATTAACAAAAAACTGAAAACAAAAAAAACCCTAGATATTATGATTTATCCACAAACAACTTATAAACGGATAGATAGACATATAACATTTGTAAAACCATTGCTGACATTATTACACGTGTTATATGTGGAGGAAGTTTTCCGGACGTTTTAAGGCGGCTAGAGTTGCCCTATCAGTAAGCAGGTTGAGGCAAATTTGGCCCGAAATTATAGACCATAATACATTATAGTTCCCAGTTTTTCAAAAATAATAGACGTACGCGATTTTAAGGTCAATTTAATGCACCTACATTGAAACTCATAATATTTCAGTATGAACCAATATGGATTAGGAAAGCCAGACTAACATCTGATGCCATCATGACTCTAGTGGACAATATCCAAGCGCGTTTGATGGAAAGCCGTGAAGATTGCATTTGGATATTCACAAAACGTATCTAAAGCATTTGTTCCATACTATATTTAACGACCCTACCGATTACATATGGTACTTTAAATAACATTGATCTAGTAAAAAAATGTATGCTGATGAACCAACTTTACCTTCTGAACTAGCATTTAATCATAATACTGATAAAACTATCAGAAAAAAATCAAATTATTACCCACTCTCATCTTGGTTTATGCTAACGTCTTTTTATCAACACAGACAAAACCAAAATATGTACATTTTCACTTAGAGAGAAAACTAATTTTAGTAATATAAAATTTTTACGTGGCTATCTTGATACTAAACTTTCTTGGATTCCACAGATTGATAACCTTTGTTCTCGGCTAAGTAGTATAGTTTATGCAATTCGAAAAACAACAGCTTTTGTTGACAATAACGTGGCAATTTGGTTTATTTCACTCTGTCCTATCAATAGCGGAAACTAGCATGGGGAATGCTTCTCACTCGCATACTGCAATGGGATTTTACAATGACAAAAAGCAGCAGTACGTAGCATAGTTCAGGCGAGATTTGACGATCACTGTATGCCTATATTTCGTAAAAAATTATGACGCTGTCGAGAGAGAATACCTAAGTATAACCTTTAAACATATTTTTTAACTAATAATTCCTAAATTAGTTTAATTAGTAAGAAAACAGCTTTTGTAATATAAAAAAGTAACTACCTGTTTTCTCGCCATTATTTTCTTGTCTTATGTCGGCAACATAATTCAATTTGCTGTGAGAGGAAATTGAAAGATAATTAATTATTATAATCACAATGTTTTGTTACTTGTTAAATGAATATAAATAAAAAAAATTCCTAGAATATAGGTATGTACTTCCTAATTGATATTTTTTTTACTATAAGATTATCCTCAAGCAGCGACATTGCAGTCTTCATCAGGCTTAGGCTTAATGCATAATCCCATAATAGTCACACTGAGAAAAGACATTGCATTAAATGATAAGTTTTATAACGTTTGGTTTTTATCATGTTAAACGAAAAGGATATCTTTTCGCAGACAAAATGTTTATATTTTTGATGTAGGCGCTGTTTTGCCGGAAAACTATTTTCTTCTAGTAGATGTTTTTGACGAAAAGTAGCCGTATTTAAGTAAATGGAATGCCCTTATTTTGATATTTATAATACTGTAAATTTTTTTTAATTAAAAATACATTACATATTATATTGCTATTATTATTCATTTTGTCTTTCAGCGGAAAATGCAAGCATCCGCATTCAAACTTAGTGCTTTTTTACGATAAGGTATTTTAGTTTTATGCATGTTCCCACGTGCATAAACTCAGATACACAAACTATACTAAACAAGGTAAATATTTAGTGCAAGATTTAAAGGAATTCAGGGACAATGGCGTCTTTCAGTTATGTGCATTACTATAGCCAACGTACTTTACAGAAAGTATATAGTGTTGAACGTTTAAAACTGTTACCACGGAAAAATACGTTTTTGGTTAAGCATTTTATTACTAATTGTTTCTAATTGAAATAATATTAAAAAATTCCTGTATAAACGAATAATTTGGTTAAAAGATTTATTTGAAACAATATAATATTATTTTCATTAGCAGATTTCTCCCTAATAGTAGGGAGGTGGGTATAGTTGTAGCCATGGTTAATGGTTTAACCAAGCGAAGTCAAGTGAATACACGATTATTGTTTATGATGATTACTAGTACGCTTATATCGTATTAGTGTTTGACGCTGTATGGATGGTTTACTTGAGAAAAGAAATGGAGAAAAAACTGCTTTTTAGTAAATAGTAATTCTTTCAATCTCGAATTAATTGATTATTAAATTATAAGCCAGTATGTAAGTTTGCCATCCTTGGCTAGATAAAATAGAGCTTCATAGCTGCTTTCACAGTGAACTTCGGTTCATTGCAGCGGATGTGTTTAATGATGGGTGAAATTTTAAAAATGGGGGTGTGGGGATATTTATAACAATTTGTTACATCCATACCCAATATTTGTTACCACTTATTCCCAACCTCTCAAATCGTAACATTTTTGTTAAGGCCGCTTGTACAGTTTGCATTTTTTTTAAATTGCATACAATAAAAATTGCGCATGTTCTATTCCGTGTATTGCACATGCAATGCAAATAAAATTGCACTCAGCTGATCTAAATCCATTGAATGCGCATGCGGGCAATTGTGTTGCACATTTCATTTGCATGCCAAGAACTGTAAAGCGGATTTCTATATAGCTATTTATGTGAAAAGTGCGAAATGGAAGGTTTTTAGGACGGTGATATGATCCAACGAGGTGTAAGCCACGTTGGTCAACACGTCAAGTGCCTAAAACACTTCTTTCGCAACGAGTTACATACATGATTTTTTTCTACAATCGCCATTTTTTCTTATAATAAATTGGATACGTGGCTTTGTCAAAAATTTCTTGACATTGTCAAATTAACAGGATTGTAAATTATTGTGACGTTAATATATATCGAGTACAACAATATTTTTTCTACAATCGAAGCCTTACTGAGGAAAAAGTCAAGAGAAAGAATATGAAAAATCTTAGGGCAACTAAGAAAACATTGCGCAGCAGTTTCACTTATTCTAAAAAATAATTATTAATAAATAAAATATTAATTACAAATTTCTCTTTTTTTCACTTGTTACATCTTACCCCACTCCTTGTTACAACTGTACCCACCCATGGGGTATGATGTAACACTCGACTACCCTTTTTGTTTCTTCTATTATTTGTCAATGTACAATGTAGGAATTATTAATTCTCTGTCTCAGTTAAGCTTAGAAGATGAACCTTAAATGGTTGACCATTAAAATATTTTTATTTAATCAATGATTGACCTCTAAGGTGAAAATATAAAAAGTGTGTTCACTATAACCCCCCTCCCTACTTATATGTACTACAGAAATTGTGGCATAGATGGTACATCTCCCGTTTCATTCATAATTCGCACAAAAGGGGGTGGAATATACGATTACAACAAACTAACCTAGTATATTTAGCAGATCTGATAGGAGTCTACTGGGATGATCGCTGCGATCAATTCCCAATACCAGGGGCAAAGACTTTAGCGGTTTTTACAACATCCTAACCACGTGTCCCTCCATATATGATAAACATGGAGTGCATGAATTTTCGGAGATAATTCATTTTTATTTCAATCTTCTGTCAATGTGCAGAGTTTTCAACTTCAAAATAAAGTGGACTTGAATCTCAACTATCAATATCTTTCACTTAAAAGAATGAACTGCTTGCACAAAAAAAATATTATTTTCGAGGAAACGTGTAGGTTTAAAATTATATTCCTTTTGAAGGTAACATCCAATCATGTTGGCCATATAGAAAACTTTTGGTTTAATGCAATTCCTCTTGAATAAAAAGGATATTTCTCTCAGTGCATTATTATATGAAACATGAAATAACAAGTGAAATAACAACTTCATTTAATGACCAGACATCGCGAGTCGAATATCTAAGTCTTCTTTATCCAATGCCCGGTCTTCTTGCAAGCCAAGATACTTGTATCTAATTTCGAAACTAGTCGACATTATATCATAGTTAATAGATATCAATTAGGAAGTACCTATATAATTATGGACACTCAAACAATTAAATGAATATAACTGTTAATAGTTAAGAAACAAAAAATTCTTGCTGATTATACTTGATGTTTCCAAATCGACAACGAAATGTAGTAAATAAAATTACAATGAAAGAAGGAAGACTTGCCATTTTCATAATAAAATCTAATACAATACAAGGAAAAATAGGAAAGAAAAATAATTCATTTTCACTTATTCGTTACTCTTGCTAACTGAATAAAGATAAAATATGTTTTCACATTGAAAATTCTATAATCATTAAGTCAATGTCTTTATTAAAAAAAGAATATAAGTATCTTTATTATATTCAGGGGCACATGATGAGGGACATGGCAAACGCGCCATTAATATCTTGAAAGGCACATTAATAAATTTACATATCAGCTCCCAGGCTATTATTGATAAGGAGATACAAACGGTTGTAATGGCGTTTACCTGCTTTTCAATCGAGATGAATTTGACACTTGACAAATTTTCTCCCTCCATTTACCACCATACCTTGACAATAACGATTAAGTGGAAGCCACGTTCATATAAACGCTATAATGCAACATGAATACGTTCATGTTCATTAATTTTCGTATAATTACACAAAGGCAATTGCTATAAAATTCCCACATGATTCTCATACTAGACGCAATCATTCACATATATGAGTTTAAATGAGGGGAGTAGGTTGATGTTTCATGAATGAAAAGTCGAAGTTAATGTAGATTTTTTCTACAATACAACAGGAAACAAAACGCTTAAATCTCATCTTTTCTTATATATACCTAGTTGTTTATTATTAAAAATTTCTTATTATAGAACGCTTATTTTTTCAAAAATCAAAAGGCTCTGCTCCAATATGGCATTGAAAAGTGCCCCTGCCTAACAAAAATGAAAGATCATGAAAAAGTGCATATGATGAAATAAAAAAAATATAGGGTGTTCAAATTAAAATAAGTAAAAGTAAAAGCTGTTTAAATATCAAACAAATTGATTGCTTCTGGAGACCACTCTGTATAATTTCACTAAATAGTATTCAATTCATAAGAAAGATCTAAGCTTTCCTGAGCTACTCAGCAAATCTTAGAGTTTAATTGTCAATGATAATGCCGAAAAAAATGTTAAATGAACACGTGCATTTTGAAAATTTTCTGCAAAAATTTAAATAACTTGGCAATCTTGCATTCGAAATTTAAAACGAATATATGTATTTGTAGCATTCATTACAATAAATAAACATGCCTAAAAAAGTAAGTATGGTTTCATTTGTAAAAATGAAATCTGATACACCCCGTGAACATGAAAATATTTTTAGAAGGTGCACTTCTTTCTGTCAGGTATGAAGCCCCATTGAAAATTTTTCTATGAGAGATGTTAAAATCAATATCGACCAATATCGGACTATTGACTCACCCGGTATATTTATACTTATGCTACTTCGTCAAAAGAAATTGAAGCATAAATCTAAAAAAAAAAAAATAAGTGCATAATTGAGGGAAAACCAAATTATTTTTTTTCCGCATATTTTCTCTTTTTTTGGTTCCGATTAGACATCTCAATCGTAAGATGAGTTCAGTTGAAGACCAGTCAATATTCGGAATTGAAAATTTGGATTCTTCTGTAAAAATTGATCGACAATGTAATAGTTATTATCAATCGTGAGATGTATATTTTCTAAGGTACTTTGGTTTTATTGCTCAAAGATCAATCAATATTCGGAACTGAAAATTTGTCTGTAGGCTACTGTCTTTTATAAAAATTGATCGACAGTGTACTAGACATTATCAAACAATGCACTGATTGTGAGAAAAAGATTGCGCTATTTGTCGTTAGTAGATATGTTTTAATCCAAATAAATTATTCTTTTAAATACATAGTGGCAAAGAAATATTTATTAGGTGCTAAGAAAAAAAATATTTTAAATTAATAATGGTTTAAGTACGAGTAGCATATTTCCTCCTTATGAAAAAACTCTTTGTTTGGAATAATGAATATTTTTAAATTGCAATTATTTTCAGCAATCAACAAAAAACGTAATAATGAGAAATAATAAATTTGTGAATGTACATAATTGTATTTTCAATAACTTTATAGTTACAGATGTGGCCAGCATTTCAACGAGGTTCCTCTGTTCTACAGTATTGCTTGAAATATTGTAATAGGGATTAGAGATTTTCACTAAAGCAACTGCATGCACTGTACATGTTTTTTTTTTATCGTCAAAGTAGTGAATTCTTTTTAAAAATAGAAACAAACACTTTGTTAAATCGTAATTTATATAAATTACTGATAAAAAAAATTCAGTATGGCCTGTGTTTGTCTTACCCGTGACGCAAGAACTTGCAGAACTATTAAACCAATTTGCCAAAGCGTAATGTTGTTTTTTAATACGATGCAAACAGTACTAATTAATTAATTAATTCTTGGAAAGATTTAACAAAAAGGTGTTTCTGATTTGCAAAACTCTTTACGATAATTAATTTAGGAATAATTCCAAATTATTAAATGAAATGATCTAAGTCATACCTTTCTTTGTGTGAATGCTGCACGTCCGATGCACTTGCTAGATCAACAGAGACTGGATACCGAATGGTCAAGTTACTTTGTGAAATATTTAATGAAAATTTCCAGGAAAATCTCCCTTGCCTAACAAAAGTACGCATCTATATGGTACCTGCAGTACCCTCCATGAGGGTGGGCTGCACACATTCTCACACTATCTTTGTGCGAATCTCAAGCGAATTCTATAGGAGGATATACGTATAATACCGTATGTGCAGTCAAGCTTCCGAAATGACCGTCTAGATTACAGCGATCACACGCTACTCACAGTCTAATCAATCACGTTGCATTATATAGAGTATTCAACGAGAAAAGGGACAGCGCAAAAACAAGTAAATACAAACACCCTGAGGTAAGTAAGTTGTTAGCAATTAATGTAATTTGTTTTCAACATTACTCTGCTACATGCGTGTGCCTTTTGTTTCAAATTTAAGTTTTGATAAATAAAACTTTAGTATTGCCATCATCAGTTATCATTAAATTGATACAAAACTTACTAAATGTCAATTCTTAATTTTAGACTTTTAGAAATCATCAGTATGTCAAAGAGTATCATTAGTCATATAAAAGATTAGACTCTAAACATCAATTAAAAGCTAGGATACTCCATTTAAAACATATATTACACTAGATAGTGTCCCCTGGCATCGATGTACCTAATGTTAGGAACTACTACATAATCTGTTTCCATATCGGAGATTTATTGTAAATTCTTCCAAAATTAATTTTTTTATAGCAGCGAATACTTTTACTAGAGTTAGTAGAAACATCACAGTGAGAAAAATGTTACTGACAGTAATTGAAAATTAGTATTGGCAACTAAAACATTCATTTGTATGTGTGACAAATGACCAAACTGTTTACAGCAAGTAAAGTCATGTTTCTAACAATGATGGCTGGCACTATACAACTTTAGTTTTCCTGGTAAATGAAAAACGTTATTTATTCCAAATGTTTTGCATTATTTGGAGATAATATTTGTTTTGCTGATATTAGTTACTGTGTATTAATTGATGTAAATACCTATATTACTTACAGTGAATGCTTTGTCTTGCTACTGTTACTTAACTGAATTTACTTACCATAACTAAACTGTGAAGTGTATGGTAGAATAAGACTTACTACAAATAATAAATAACTTATTTATTTGAAGACATGTTTTGGCAAGTATTGGTCATCTTCAGATGAAATACAAGAATAAAATCTAGTTAATTATTGCACAGAATAGACTGTAGGTAGTTTAGAATAAGTGGAATAATAGTTGTTTTATTCACCTCAAAAGGACTAATATTTCATCAGCGGCGATTGTGTTATATTTTTATCATAATATTTAGGTATTAAAATTATTGACATGTGTAAAATTATTATAAAACTACTACATTAAACAATAACATATTTTATTGTTTTTAGGTATATACATGCAAAACATACTGCTATATTCTAAAAATGTTTAAAAAAAACATTAAATACTCTAAAACAAAAAGTAGCTCATATCTCGAAATCTATTAAAGGTAGGTTATGATGGCCAATGCTCATTAAAGTGATAGGGGATGATATATTTTACTTTCCTAATTCCGATTAAAATACAGGGTGTTCATTAAAAAAAATGAGTTTTCTGCATTTGAAAATATGATCACTTTGTACTCAAAGTTTTGAACACCCTGTATGTTAGAATGTAAAGTGTGCTTACCGTTTCTGAGAGTTTATCTACATTCATCAACATAACAATTTGGAGTCCTCTACTGTGGCATTTGAACCGGATATTAAATTGTCTCCATCGATGCAATGATTATGACTAAAAAAAGAAAAAATAATAACTCAAAAAACGGCAACATGTAGTATAGGAATTAGCTTAATGAAAACTACGTATTTATAGTTGTAGAAATCCAAAAATGAATAAAAAATTATAATCATTCTTATTTAAAATAACAAAGTTGACATCCATTTCCGGTCAACGGAAGTGATATTTTTGTTAAGGTATTTTAACATTTATAGTTTCCTCGAACCAGATAATGGTGCCTAAAATCTCAAACTATAAGTAATATAATAGAACTTCATAAACTTTTAATGAACCAGTTACGTGAACCCTGATAATTAATTTATGTGGCACCAATTTATCTCCTGTATGTACGTAACTTCCATAGTGGCGTAGAGCATATCGTATAATTTTTAAATCCGTGTAATTTATATTATTTATAATCGAAATTCATTTTTAATTTAATATAAGCATATATATATATTATAGATTTTGATTTTAAAATTTTAAAGTATTTGTAAAAATATATAAATATGATGTTTGGAAGGTTGTGTACAATTTATGATATATGTGTTTGGTACAAATGGTGATATAAAAAAAAGGGATTATTATTGATTAGTTACAAAAAAATGATGGATTGACTTAGAAAAAATAAAAGTAAAATTCTGAAAATTAAGAACAAAAAATAAAAAGTATTAAAAACAAGTTAATAGAATTATCATGGTTAGAAATACTGTTTGAAGAAGTATGATTCAATGGTTGGTTTTAAGCTAAGGTGAAAATATTGAGGAGGAGTTACTAAAGAAAAAGGAATAGAAGAAATGTTTCGGGAGATACTGTTGAAGGTTGCTTTGGAGTTAAGTTTGAAATTGAAGAGGAGCTGAAAGAAGATTTGATTTAAGGTCGGACTTTAATGTTTTATTTTTAAATTGGATTGCAAAATTTATTTAGTTACACACACGCTATATATATATATATTTTGAGCTAGTAGGGATTGATATAGGGTTTTATTACGTAATTGTAAATGAAATAATATAAATTATAAATATTTAACATCAATTAATTTTTTTTTATTATTATTATTATTTCAAAATTTATTAGGATATTGATCATTGTGGAATCGAATGCATGTTTAGACAACCGGATCCATAAAAAAATTAATTAATCCTGAGAGATAGAGAGAGAGAGAGTAACATTACAATATATATGGAATCAAGAATCAATCAGTTTTGAGTCCATATCCGTGTAAACTGTCTCGCACTTAGCAAATAGTCAAAGTAATCGAGCAAGTCGTGGATTTTTTTTTTAGAAGAATGTTACTGGACCAGCATCCTGCAAGGACTAACAAAAGGACGGAAGAAACAGTGATATCAAATGCTTTATTTCAGTTAAAAGTTACTGCTTTATCAATAAAAATGATGGATATATTTAAATATAAAGGGAACAATAAGTCATAAAAAATCAAGCTGTTACTTGCATCAACGTTCGATGATAATTGCAATTAGTTAAAGCCAGAATTGTTTTTGTTCATTTAGACAAATATTTCTGAACATAAATTGTAAAAATTATCAACATTTCTAGAAGAGAAATACCATAAACTTCGAGGGTTGAGGCACAGATGGTTGAGATCAACATTTTGTGTATTCATATAATGAGAAGATTGGTTATTACATATTTTACTTTTTATTATTTACAATTAGTCAAGAAAATTTTCGAATACAAATGTTATACGAAAACGTTAAACGAATGCTTGGAATACCCTGATAGAACAGCAACCCTTAAAGCATGAAAAGTGAAGTCAGGAAAAATCAGTGAAAAGAAACATCGATCTGGGATGAATATAGAAAGGTTTTTGCTTATTACGATTCTTGAAATCTTCGCTTGTAATTTAACAATTCAATAGAAAATTAGCGGCTGAACGAACTAATATGTATTTTTTTTGTAACATTTTAAAGCGTCGTTTCGACTATACAACAGTCTTTATGATCAAAACGTCGCTGAGAAAAAAAAATTAAGATTTTACAATAATAAATACATATTAGTTCGTTCAGCCGCTAACATAAGAATAAAAGACAAATAAAGATCGTGTCTAGCTTATGTGCGGCACACAAATATAATATGTCGTCTTTCACAATCGGCGTCTTACATCACGACATATCGATATTACATTGATTAGATTGAGCAACAAAATCTACCAAGGTTGAAACCGCCTTTGGATTTTCTCTAAGGCAAAATCCTAGCTCCCGCATGAATCAATTAACAATAAGTAGCCGCAGTTACGTTGCACCTGTTATTCATTACGTACCCATATTCTTTCATGATATGATTGATAAGCACTTGTTCTTGTTATATTATTTAAAGTGCAATCAACTGTAGTACTTAATCCTCAAACGGCCTTTTACCAAGCATCGTAGCTGTACTACCTAATGTCTTTTACAATGTTATAATAAGCTGTATATTACACAGGTGTCCCACTGGAATGGGTCATTAGATTTTTTTGAACTTCTAGTAGAAATTTAATTTTGAAACATGTAGTGTACTCATCACCCACTGTGATCTATTTAAAGAAAATATTTTAACTTTCTAGCACTTTGAGTATACAGGGTGTTGATATTACTTTCTCATTTCAAATAAAATGGTGCAATTTTCATCAGATTAATGAATTTATCGAATCATTTGCAACTAGTTACGTTTTCCAATTATCACATTTAATATTAAATGTGATAATTGTAACTCATTATACATCGGGGAAGTTGGCAGGAAACTGGAAATACGCATCAATGAACATAGAAAGCAAACAAATTCTACATTTTTTCAACATTTAATAAATACAGGACACACAAGCATGAACATTAGAAATGCGAAGTTGTTACATAGATGTGACAAAAGTCATAAATTGAGGTTGCTAGAGGCATACAAACTAGAAAGACATAGTAGGAACAATAGTACAATAATATTAAATGAGCAACATAAAATCACTTTTTACATTTTTCAATACTAATATGTGAAACACATTAAAACGTATTGACAATCATCATACTCATTTACCCAGTTTTTTCAAAATTTTCAAAATTAAAAATTGTTACACTCAGTATATTCTATATCATAAAATCTCTATATTTTATTTTATTTTTAAAGTCAATAGTTATAACAAACAGATACATACACATTGATTGTTTAATTTATTTATTTAAATATTCAGTTAAACAACTTTTGTTTTCACTCTTTTATATGTATAGCGTTCGTTTTTTAAGCTCATGTCCTTCTTAGAAGTATTCTTCTTCGATGATCCTTAGGCGTAGCGCACGCAGCTGTAGAATATTATATATATGCGACTGTTTAACCTTGTAAGGCAGTTCTTTGAAAGATGCCGTGTAAGTATATGTAATTTTATATTGTTAGCTGCCATTTTGGTATTTCATTTTTATTTAAAGATTTGTTTCGTTAATTTTGATTTATATCATCCATCAAAAAACTCGCTTAGTAATAATTGGTATTATATTCTTGTGTACACAAATTAGATAAAGGATCATTTATTATTTTAGTTCTGGAAGACATATTTAGTTTAAAGAGTTAATTTTTGGTTTTTTAATTTTGCTGTTTTGTAATTATTTATTAATCACCTCGGGTTGGGTCAATTGAAGCTTTGTGCTTGCTTTTAGTTTTCATTTATGTAAATTTACTTGAATTGTCCACGTTTAATTTAGTTAGTTTTAATTTTGAAAACACGTGGATTTTTGTGTAATAAAAGGACTATCTTCCTGAACTATTTTACCTTTTTGCTTTGTTAAAGGATTTAGCATTGTCCTTTTGTAATTTAGAATCCTAATGCAGTTTTGATTTCGACCAGGACTTTCGTCCAAGGTTTCTGTTTCTACCGCGTAAATTGTAAATTACATGTTTTTTTTTTACTATAATAAAAATTATTTATTGTGAATTAACGTCATTCAAAATTTCTGTTCTTTTATTTCTGATTAAACCGTTTCAATTTTTGGAGTAATAAAGAAAGTCAGATTTCTTTCACCCACAATTTACTTTTTGTGATTAGTTTTAATTTCCGAGGGTAACCCTGAGTTTAATTGTTCTTTTGCGCCCTTTTATTTTTTATCCGCTGAGCTAGTTAATTTAATTTTTCATTTTAATATTCATTTTGCATTTTCTTTTGTACCTTCAGTACACAGCAATACGTACACATGCAATACATACATTCACAAACCTGCATAAAAAATTTGTTGCTTAAAATATAAGCAAATTTGTCTTCAGTGCGTCCTTGGTTCCTTTTTCCGTCTATTTAATGCTTTCGATAGCCTATGATAATTTCACCACATTACATTTTTAATGTGGTTATCAAGTATGTGTTTCTCGTCTGTATTTTAATTAGTAACTGTTTCAAATTTTTTTCTCATCATATTTATACAAATGTATTTACGATGCATCACTTTATATAAAATGAATATTGACGTGTAGTAAGTATTAACCACTAAATTTTGTTCCTGTAAATTTGAGAATAGTATTTTAAAGATTTTAAGATTTTGAATTTTAATTTATGAACTTTAAATTTAAACTAAAAACTCTTCTCAATTGTTAAAAATTTTCAGAAGTTAAAAAGTTTCAAAACTTTCAATTTAATAGTAAAATTACTTTATAATTTTGACATAAAAAACCTTTCATCTTATAGTTGCCCGATGATGGTTATTTAGGACGGAAACATGTCGCAATAAGATATTAAAATAAAATAGGATTGGAATACGAATTTTCGCTTTTAATTTTTCAATTACACACACCAATCCTCTGGGACACCATACAGAAATGCATGGTGTCCCAGAGGATGTATAGAAGGTATTTTCGTTTTAACTAAAAAAAAAAAAAAAAATAGGTCGGCTGTTTTTTTAGATACTTAATCTTAAATTAAAATTACAGTATCGCTATGGGAGGGGTAATTATATAAAATAAGGAAAAAAGAAGGATCATTATTTTCTTTAGATGTAAGATTTTATAAAACATAGTTGTAAATTAAAATCTTACATCTAAAGCAAATAATCATCCTTCTTTTTAAGTACCCCTCTCATGGCGATACTATAATTTTAATTTAAGATTAAGTATATCTAAAAAAACAGCCAACTTTTTTTTCAGTTAAAATAAAAATACCATCTCTACTACCTCCCCTATAAACTCAAGCTGTATACGCGCCTGACAGGTCCAACAATACAAGATGATTTTTCCACCGAAGAGTCGCGGGACCTTGTCGCCGGTGTGATAGTGGGGCTCAGTAGCTGTCCATTTTCATGCCCTTTGAGACGAGTAAGAACAGTGAAGTTAAAGACGACTCAATCTGTTGTTTCACCTCACTTTATTTCAACTTGTCTTGGCTGAGGTGCTTTCTTCGGTTACGTCTATTACTATCGGTCTCCCTTGGCCAAGTTCTCTTCAGTTCCCACTGCTATTAGGCAACGAGGGCTAGGGATCTTTCATCTCTCTTTCATCGTGGGAAAAAACCGAAAATCCGTAACTCAAGTTGTCAGGTGACCCGTGCCGAGGAGTAATAGCCTTGCCGGCGTACTCCGAGGCTCTGCGTCGGTCGACATATAGCTATAGCCTCTGCTAATCGTGGGACTAAGCAGATGAAAAGTAAGGAAAACAAAATTAATCTATGTGTGAGTGAATGTCCAAAATTGTCAGATATGCAAACATCTATCGACACCGCAACGGATGCTGCGAACATACCCGACCCCTTTCGAAGAAGGGATTCAATAGCGAGGTCTCCGTCAAGACCTAATTCTATAGCCAATGTGGAAGTAGAAGAAAGTGAGACAGAGAGAACGGGGAAAGTGCCTAGAAAATATTAAGGATGCAGAAAAGAAGAGTAAAACTTGATCGTGGTCTTTCAGTGATAGGAGCAGAAGAATGACAGGGCCAGGTGCAGAAAATGAAACGGGATATGATGAAGAAAATTATGAAAACAACAGTTGAGTTAAAAAAGTTTATTACTGAGGATCCGTACACAAAGACTGAAATAAAGAATGCTCGGCTGGCAAACAGCGTGCATGAATAGGTGAATGCAAGAGTCGGACGGCACAGACAGTAGAACAAGAACCAGAATAGTTGCGAAAGAAGTAACGAGCGTATGAACGCAAGTCAACATAATAGAACCCGAGGTAGGAGAAAGCGAAAAGATAAAAAGATTCAATGCACATATTCAAGAAGTGTTGAGCACAATGCTGAACTTCAACGAACTCACGATTGGGGCGCTCGGTTAAAATTTGCTACCTGTTAGGTTGACATGTTCCTCTATCACAGCTATTATTCACTTGAATGTTGTTTATAGGTTATAAACACCTCGAAAACTAGTGATGAGCGATATTTCACGAACTGTGATTCTTTCACAGTGATTGGAGAATCACGGATCACGACTGTGAGTGGAAAATTCTGAAAGCAGTGATTCGTGATTCGTGATTGCGGTAACGATCAACGGCGAGGCGCGACTGCGCACCACAAATTAATGATAACCCGGATAGCCGGAGCTATTGCATTAGTGCACTCGTTCTAAATCTTAACCTGTTCATATAAGTTGTAATGAATCGTTGAGAAAAAAGCTGACTACCTTTTTTTTTTTAGATGACTTTTTTTGCAAGAACCGACGGCACTTTTTTTTTAGCCTCAGATATTCCGAGGAAGAAGGAAGGAGGCTATGTGATATCTAAAAAAAAAGGTCATTTTTACAGCGCTAAGAAGAACTTCCGGCAAGTTTACGATACCAGAGGACCTGTAGACCTGTACTGAGAAGTATACACGAAACACGATTTAATATCGATGAGTCAATACAGTGATCGCAATCACCGTGATTTGTAAATCGCTTTCACGACTCACAACGTGATTTAAGAATCACAGTTTTGCTCATCACTATCGAAAACTGTCAAATGATTATGAAGAACTATTTTTACAAGTGCCGGGCTTAGGAGAGTTTGACTTCCTATTGGCTGAAAAGAACTCAAAAAAGATGGCGGTTTCGCGCTAATAAAATTTGCTAACTGTACGTTCTTAGTTACATGTTCCTTGGCAGTACTCATGCAGTACTGTTTAGACTTTTGTAAGGTGTGTCTCGTTAATAGTACTTATAATTTTTTATATACATATATTCCCAGGTCAAGGATTTGTGCCGTTTTAGTTTTGCCTTTTTAAGATTTGTTTTTTGGTTTACTATCGTTTTCGTTTCCAGTTTGGTATAGTTTTTCGTTTACGTTAATTCTCGGTTGTTTATGTCTATTAGTTTATTTACTACCGATAATGTAGAAAAATATGTCGTGATTAATGCACATTATTCAAAATGTGATATAAAAAGTGATTAAATGATAAATAGCCAAATAAAACTTAAAGAAACCGATGCAAAGGGAATTTTAATGTCCCTTACTCTTCTATTCATTAATATTTTTGTCCGCACCTTCCCCAGTAACCAACAATATTTATTTCATATTTCAGAAATATTTAGAAAATATTGAATCTTTTTTGAATATTAGTTATATTAACATAATATGTAAAATATATTATAGAAAATATATATAATACATTATAGGAATTACGTTTTACAAATATATATGTTATGTAGCACAAATTATATTTTATTGCAAATGATTTCTCAATATATTTTTCTTAACTCTGCAAGAATATTTTGCTTCGTATTTCTATAAATATATATTTCATATAAAAAAATAAAGATTTAATTTTTGCTTTTGTACATGTGGTGCGTAGGACTATAATAATATAAAATGGGTAAAATATGCCTACATATTAAGTACCTATTTAAAACGATTTAAAGATTAAATTAGATAACATATATCTAAAATTATGATTTAGTTAGTATCTAAGTTGAGCGCTGTAACTTCTATTAATATATTTGCGTTTACGTAAAAGTTAATTATGTTACGTAGAAGCTCAAATAATTGCAGCGAGGTAACTGCTATATGCATCCATTCACACCAAATCAAAAGCAAAAATATAATCATAATCCAGAACGCTATATTACTTCTACTTTATCTAACTTTAGAATTCATTTCTTATTTTTTTATTTTATTTATTTTATTTACTATAATATATTTTTGAGGCATTATTGATTATTAACTTGCATGGTGAGTGTGAAGAAACAAGTTCTTCCCTTTTAGACGTCTCCATGTTGTTCTTTTTATTTTCCGGGGAAAATTTCATATAGCTTTTTGTTATCGATGTTACACATTCCAAATGGCCAAGTTATATAGGTTACTGTCTACAAATAATTTTAGTTAATTCTGGCAAATTAAATAGCTTTGTATGGTTGTTTAAAAAAATTTCATCAATTTTCATACAAATAACATTTTACAAATATTTTAAAAAATATCAAACTTACATTGATTTAAAATATAGGGTAAATATTTCAATTGTATGTTTTATATATTCTTAGATAAAATATAAAAAATATATTCAAAAACCTCTCACGAAAAATATTTATCAAATATATTTTTAAAAATATCTCTGGTATATTTGTGGCTGTTAGGGTTGTCTACCACAATATATGATAAACAAAAGTATTAAGTAAGATAATTAATGAATAATTAGTATTTATTGGGTTAAATTCATCAGATTGCGCGCCGCACTAGATGCACAAGGCATGCAAAAATGTTTTGTCTGCTCTCCGTCAATTACCCATAATCGCGAAAAACAGAAAGGAAAACCAATGACGAGCACGTATACATTACGTATTGCTGTGTACTGTTTGAATTAAATGAAATTGCAAAATGAATTAATCAAAGAACAATAAAAATTAAATTAGCTAGCTCAACGGATAAATTTAAATGAACGCAAAAGAATTAAAAACCTCAGAGTTACCCTCGCGAATTAAAACTTGAATCTAACCACGAAAAGTAAAATGTGAGTGAATGAAATCTGACTTTCTTAATTACCAGAAAAATTGAAGAAGTTTAACATAAAATAAAAGAACAGAATTTTTAACCCAACGAAGATAATTAATAATCAAATTTATTATTCAAAATGGGTAACAAAATGGCAACAAAGATTGAAGAATACGTCTACTCACGTCAATAGTCGAACAAGGAAATCCATGACAAAACTCTACAACTGTTTTTCTTACAAAAATCCCTCTCTCAAAAACGTACAACGCAGACGTATTAACAATACGCCAGTATTCAATAGAATAAGCATAAAATCTACACTCAAACAATAGACAAATAAATGAATGGAATTAATTTAAAAAAACTTAACACAAAATGAATTAAAATGAAACAATAAACTCTTTTACTAAACTTATACAAACTAAACATAAAATTTGTGAAAAACTCTCGGTAAATTGAACAACAGCTCGGACGAAAGTAAACAAATCAAAATATGCAACTCAAAATACACTCAATGGTAACACGGGTAGTCTAACTATAGCAGTATGTATGTATGTTTATTAGTTTGTTTGTTTTTATTAGGTACAAACATTTACATCTACAGCTTTTATGAAACGATGCTGTAATAACCGATGTTATGAAATATGATATAATTTTCCAAGTAAACAACCGTAACACACCCCAAGACCTTTCTTACGTAATTTTATTACGTACTTAACTTCTCTAACCCTTATCGATCAGATTACATCAACAAATGCTGACGTTATTGTACCTAATATATAATCAGTTAGCTAAGTTTGCTTTGCCCTCACTTACCCTTTTAGTTTTTAAATAAAAATCTCACGCTGGCAGAATTGTAATTACAAATATAAACTGTGATCAATACTGGTTATGCAAGTAATTTATATTTTGTATGTGTAATAGTTGTGTAATAATTATATATTTGTGGTAGTAGCGGATTAGTTAAAATAGTAAAAATAACACTCAAGTTGTGAAAAATGATTTAATTCGACATTTCGCTATGATGTATATACCATAGCTTTTTCAAAATTACCAATTACAAAACTGAAACTTCATATTCTTCAATATTGATAAAATTCGCTTTGATTATTTAAAAAATAAACATAATAAAAAAATAATATCAAAGTCTTGTGTATAAAATTTCTCTATATAGATATGAATATTTTTTCTTAAAAACATTAATGCATGTATGTAACTTAATATTGTGGAAAACATCTTAACCGGAGCTGATGGCCCAGAAGCAGCTACGTCTTTATGCCAAGACCTCAATTCTATCTTAAAACAAGAATGTTTTCCCTTATGGAAGTGCTCCTTGTAAACCTACTATACTAGAAATACTAATAGGGGACAATAACGTAGAGATTTTGATTATTGGAATCAATCAATCAACACTAAAACATTAGGACCTCTTTGGAATCATAAGCAAAGCACACTGTTCGTCAAAATAAATCCGAGTATTTGCCGTACAAATACAAAATGAGCAATTTTGTCGATAATAAGTCAAATTTTCGATTTTCTCGGAATTAGCAGGCCCCTGCACTAGTACGGTAAATTCTTTTTACAGGGTCGGTGGCAAAATCGGGACAATTTCATTCCAAAAAGCCTTACATCGAAATGGAGCGATTTTCGATAAGATTTAATTTATTTAAATGAACTTCAATAGGGTAATCTGGTAAAATGCCACAAATTGGAGCAGCCCTTGCTTCCGCAAAATTTGCACCCAATATCAGTTTCACTTCGGTTGGAAATTAACGATGTATTCCAACTATTCTGCTAGCGTCGATTCAAACACCATCTAACCTTCCAAAAAAGTTTGTGGCGAATAGAATAGCTCAAATTTAAGTTTATGTAATTTAAAGCTACTGGCGTTATGTACCAACAAGTAGTAACACTGCAAACCCTTTGTCAGGAGGAATATTTGTACAAGAGTTATTAAAGTCAGAAACTTCTTGTGCTTCAAACTGCAAAGAGCTGTCGTTTATCGTCAGCGATTTGTACATAATTGTAAAATAAAAGAAAAAATGTCATCAAAGTGCCTAAACCCACCACAATTCTTTAATGCGACCATACTGATAGTGAAAATGGTACAATCCGAATCATTTAGGAAAAAAAATAAGGGTTTCAAGGGGAATGGTAAATTAAATACCAAATCAAAAATACTTGCACTTTCTTCATCTAAAGACAAGCAGGGTTTATTGTGCGTAGGTGCACGTTTGAAACAATCAGATCTTCCATTCGAAACAAAGCATCCATTATTATTTCTAGCGAAACACGATTTTGTAGACTTGCTATTTTGATACGAGCATTAGATCAAATCATAGTGAACCACAACAATTATTGGCAGCTATTCAAGCTATTCAATACTCCATTCCAATTTCAGCGCAGCCCAAATACGAATTCCGATTGACACCGTTGGTATTGACTATAGTGGTCCATTGTTACATAGTTCTATTTGTGTGCTTCTCTTCTAAGGCAATCACATAGATATTATAACGGATTTGACAACCGACACCTTCTACGACACTGACGGCTCTTCGACTATTCATTGCCCACCGCGACAAACCTGAAATAATGCACTCCGATAATTATACAAACTTAGTTGGGACAAGCAACGCATTAAGACAATGCTTACGTCAATTAGAAAGCAGTGATAATCCCATCGAACGAGAGCTTGCAGACGATTGCATTACTTGAATCTTTATACCACCAAGTACATCAAACTTTAGTGCTCTATGGGAAGCCACAATAAAATGCCCTAAATTTCATTTATTGCGCAAATAGTGGCAAACGCAGTTTTTACATATGAGGAATATTGCACTTCAACTTGTCAAGTTGAATCTATTCACAACTCCAGACCTCTTTGTCCTCTCTGTCAAGCGATCCTGACGATCTCGAGCCCCTCTCGCCCCTCTCACCTCCTCGTCACAAGAAAATTGACGACTATTTCAGAGCTGCATCTAAAATCCACTCCAAGTGAAAAACGAATATCTTAAGGAGCTACAACCTCGAAGGAACTGGCCATCATGACAAAATGCCATCCAACACAAGGTCCCAAATCAGGGTAATATCCTAAGGGTAGCCAGTGTGTGAACCACTGTGGAATCTATACCGTAAGCAATTGAAGTTGCTAAAATAAAAATAGACTAATTCATAGAATTATAAATAAAACAAAAATTATTAAATCAGGTAAACTTTTTGTTTTACTTATGTCTGGAATTGATCTTTCAGTTTTTTAATTGACTTTTACATTTAATTATTTCTTTTTATGCACCATCAGAAGACAAATTATATGCCGAAAGCGGTAATGGGATGGATAATAAAATGTAGTAAATAAATTACATATTCCAATTACTTAGGAAGTAGTTATTTCTGTTAGGATTTATATTCTTAGTTAGTTTTGTTAGTTAGAGTTGGTAACAATTATTATTATTGAAGTTGTAACGAATATGGATGTCAAGTAGTTTGTAATGAGTTATTGTAAAAATTAAATAAAACTTAGTCAATAATTGTAGTGTGGTAATATAAATAATATCAACAATTTCAATACTTCAAACTTCATGTAGGATATCTTATCCTCTTAATTTTCAAAAGTTACCATGAAAGTGTCGATGCACGCATATACCGCACGCGCAAACCCAAATACGTACAGTTATATACATGGTTATGTGTACAAAGCGCATGCTGCTGTTCGTAGCAGATGTGGCTTCTGCTGTATATCACCTAATTTTCACAATTTTGTTTTCACAAACGAGTATAAGAGACAAGTTCCTTACAAGATTTCTAACATATATAATAAAACAGCGGTACGTTGCTAATCATACTGCACGAACCACATCAACTACGAACAGAAGCGTGCGTAACAACGTATCTAATTGTTTGGAGTTTGGATGGCTCCTGCGGTATATAAAGGTGGAATATTCAAATATAGCCTTGCCATATCCAGATCATCGATCT
The DNA here is from genome assembly GCA_004143645.1 of Protaetia brevitarsis. Taxonomy (NCBI): domain Eukaryota; kingdom Metazoa; phylum Arthropoda; class Insecta; order Coleoptera; family Scarabaeidae; genus Protaetia; species Protaetia brevitarsis. The sequence goes on from RXPK01003509.1 coordinate 21,893, forward strand.
CTTTTTCTCTCCAAAAAAAAATCCGCAATTTCCAAAACACGCGGGTCAAAACGCATGTATAATAAAGAGCAACATTATCGTGCAATTATGTTACTGTATATGTATTACATCTTACGCATCAGAATACTTAATTTATTTCTTAATCGTTCGATGAACATCCATTCCATTTGAAAAAAAAATATCTTAGCGCAACCTATAAAATTTAAGATGTGGACGCCAAATCCAACATTAAAAACAATTCACGGCGTACACAAAAATTCGCCATTCATTAATTCAAGGCTAATTGACAAAATTACGAAATAACCGACACTTACGGTTTAAGGTCACACTTTATAATACCGTCAAGGTTAAATCAATAGATATATCCATTTTTTATACGTAACTTGCATGCATAAATAGATTAAATAATATACCTAAACAAAGAAAGACGTACTTCATTTCCTGTTAAAAACTCAAAAACCACTCAATATCTAGCTTATAAATTGAGTTAGTAAATTATTTTTTAAAATTCATATGTAATATTTATATAAATTGTATATATATTTTTGGCCTTATCAACTGCAAACACAGCATTCCCTGTTAGCTAATACACCTGTAAGTTCATTTTACCGCTCTAGCTGCGGTAAGCGCACAGCATTTTTTCTCATCTCGTACTTTCTTCCAATGTAAAATATGCATAATAATTTAACTTAAAAAACACATTGAGCGGTGTTTTTATTGCAGACGATTTAAGGCTGAGTTGAGTTATCAAAACGCCGTTTTGTTTTATAGCGCGCGACAACGTAGTGATACAACAGTGCAATCTATTGTTTATTTCAAGGAATTGCAATGCAGGAACTTCATTTCTTTTGTAGAACCGGTACACATTTCCTTTCTCGCAATATCAAAATCACACAAACTAATTTTCTTTGATTGACCCTTGGCATTAATTGTTTTTCTTTTAAATACATAGTACACGATTCTGAACGATATTTTGCACTGTTCCGTAAGACACTGCCCGTTAATTTCGATATTCTAACAATTGTCTCTGTTTTAGGCCCATAATTCTCACTCTTCAAATTATTTAAGTACCTATACATTCAGCAGTATGTAGGTACTGATGTGTTTTAGTGCTGCAATAATTTCTTGCACTATCAATATCGTCTTCTATCACATCACTACTTTCACTTACTGAAATATTACTACTCGCGAATAAATAGTTTCTTTGAATGTTCATCAGTAGTCCACGGTCTCCAAATGTTTTACATTTCACAAATTTAAACATCTACATCATATACACTTTGCGACAACTGTCTGTCAATTATATTTTCATATTTATCACCTTCTTATATATGTTGGCTTGTACAAATTAGTTAATTCAGGGAAAGGGGTGTTAATATTTAAAATACCATTATACAACATATATTATTTAATATAATTACAGATAAGTATATATGATCTATTAATATATAATTGTTTCCTTTATAATAATGAGATTTAAATGGTAAGGTGAATTATATTAAATAAAACATAACATGACTAATAAACAGTACTACGTGCTGCGCCAGCTACCGAGAAATTATGCAAATTAGGTTAATGAGCCTATTAGGAAAATATTTAACACAAATATCCTGCCATTTACAGAGTCGATTCTTTAGCTTTCGACTCGTGCCGAAACTGAATTCTCGCGCTTTAAGTGACACTTACCACACTCTATTGTAGATAGCTATTACCGAACAGTTAAGTAATCTCCCTCTTCAAATTTACTTTAATAAAAAAGCCAAATAATAATGACTTGGCTGAATTTTCGTAGCTTGCTAGTACCTATAGGTGTAAAACTTAATATCATTTTTTTCTCATATAAGATTAATTATAACATGTCACTTTTATAACGACTATACCAACTTTATATTATAATTTCATTATTATATGGGGAAAATTCGAAATAATTTACTATTAAATCTGAGAAAGTTTACAAAATCAGCAATAATCACTAAGGAAACGAATATGTTACAGTAAGAAACCAACATCTTTTGTGAAATATAGGCTGTATTTATATTTTTAATAACCCATATTACATTAATTTTCCATACCT